>PVJI01000711.1:0-232418 GCA_004026765.1 Micronycteris hirsuta | reverse complement strand
TGTTTCATCTTCACTCCATCCCAGGAGACAGATACTGCGCTCGGCAGTTTTGAAGATGTGGGGCTTGAGGTTCAGAGAGGTTAAATAACTTGGTCAAGGTCACCCAAGAGGCGAGTGGCACCCTGAGAGTTTGAACTCTGGTCTGTCAGGTTCCAAACGTCGGTATGTCTCCATCCTAAGTCCTTTATACATGTTTGCCAACCCCTAGGCGTTTACCCACATGAGGTTGTCTAAACCTGCAGGTCTAGTTCTTGAAGCTTGAGCCCTGAGAAAGGAGGCAGTGAGCCTCCCCGCCAGTGGGAAGCTGGTAGAGGATGAACAGACCTCCACTCACAAGGTTTGGGGAATGCAGTCCGTGGTTCTGCGTGGATTGGAATCCATCCGGAAGAAGGTTCTGGGCTGCGTCTGTGGTGCTCTGTTGTCACATCGGCATTTCTCTCCCTGACTGCTCGCCACCCCGCCCCCACGTCATTCCCTCAGTTTGCCCAGGTCTGGGGTTGGTGCTGGAGCGGTGAGGGGAAGACTCAGAGCAGGCTGGATGTTGTGGGGAGGTTGTTTGCATCTGCAGAGTCAGGTGGGAACTCTAGTGCGTCTGCTTTCTCCGCTGGAGACCGCGAGCCAGGGCGACGCACAGCCGTTCCTGGCGGGAGCCCGGGGCAGAGCTGCAAAGGTGTGCTCCAGGGTCATTTACGGCAGCTGCCCGCATCGCCCCGGCTGCTCAGAGGGATGCCGCTTGCGTCCTGGGCTCATGCCCTGGAGAGCCCACCCTCCTCGCCTTCGGGGCTCTGCCACTTTGCATCCTTGGCAGTTCTGGGAAACTTGGCATGTGCTTCTCTTCATCTCCTCTCTCTGAGCAGTAAATCACCATGTTTGGAGGAGCAGGCCCACACTGCCCACCTCCAAACCACCCTCGATCTCAGCGGGAAGTTCCTGGACGTGAGGGTGGATCGTTGCACCGGAAGCATTAATGTTGCCCCTGCCCCCAAGGACACAGGTGCTCTTCCCAGACACCCCTGCCCCCCCAGGCAGCCATTTGATGGACATGGAGCCCCTTGATAATCCCGCCCCTGACGCCAGCATGAGTAATTTAAAAAATTAAAACATTGTTCACCTATGAATAAATCCAGGTATTAAAAAACACAATTAGATATTCACAGGGTACAGAAAACTCATGAGAACAGAAGCTCAGGTGCAAGCTGGATTACTGGGTGACATTATTCTCACGCTCAGAACCAGGTGTATTCCTTAGGGAATGATTCAGGGTCAGGTGAGTCCCGGGCAGCCCGAGTCCCCAGCTTGGGAGGTGAGACGAGGGCCTGTTTGCTCTGTGGCCCGTCGGGCAAGCATAGGGCCAGGGAAAATCAGGTCCCCGCTCCCCGGCCTGGGGTCACCTCACCAGCTGGGTTGACCCCACCGAGCTGGCACCCCGCCTTCCAGGGCCGACTCAGGGCTCACTTGAAAATAAGTTGCCTCTTGCTGTAGTCCATCATGTCTAACTGCTGGTTTAATTAGAGTTTCTGCTGGATTCTGTGCACCGCTAATTTGCCACCTATTTCAGTTGCAAACAGAATTCACCGGTGCACACCCCAAATTCCTGCTGGTTGCACCGTCCCTTTAATTACAAGACACCTGGGCTCCTGTGGTTTTAAACCCCACTCCAGGTGGGGAGTGCTGTGTGATAACGCTACCTTTCAAGAGATGTGAAGTCACCTGATGGAGTGGCTTCCTCAGGTGTTTCCAGGTGAATATGCAGTGAGGACAGGGACCTCTTCCTTCTCCATGTGTCTACAGGACAGAGTGGGGGCTCTCCGGTGCTGGGCAATGCAGCACTGGCTCCCAGGGGAGCCTGGAGGGCGCTGTCCGCGGTCCTGGCACACCGCTGAGACACCTTGCCTGCTGGTCACTTGAGGACTCCTTTAGAACAGCTGGAAGAACTCTCCTTGACCAGTCCCCAAATTGCATCATGTCGTTGGCTTTGGGAAGGGAGCCGGCCAGCTGAGACGGCTCCTGACCTCAGGGAGAAGCGGTGGAGGCCGGACTTGTCCCACCGTCGGCTTGCTGGGTGAGACTCAGGTGGACGCTTTGCAATGCAGCTTGGTACGTTGGGGAACTTCCTAACTAGTGCCACAGGTGGGTGGCATGTGGCCCAGCAGGCAGGATGCCTTCATCCTTCGGAGTAGCCTGGAGCGCCCTCCATGTGCCCTGGTGTGCCATGCCGATTTGCTCCTCTCTGTGGGTCAGACACACGAAAGACTGGCAAGCTGTAGTGTATCGGAAAGAACACGGGCTGCAGAGTTTGGGAGTCCATGGTTCAAATCCCCATTCTCCCCCTTTGTGGTGAGTCACCTTTTTTAATTTTTTTAATCCTCACCTGAAGATATGTTTATTGATTTTAGAGAGAGGAGGGGGCGGAGGGAGAGAAAGAAAGAAAGAAACATTGATCAGTTGCCTCCCTCATGCACCCTGACCGGGGAATCGAACCTGCGAACTTTTGATGCATGGGACGATGCTTCGACCAACTGAGCCACTTGGCCAGGGAATGGCTGGGTAATCTTGTACCTGATACTTATCTTGCCCAGGCTTCTTTGTTTGTAAGATGAGAACAACAGTTCACTCCAAGTTGGCGGGGGGTAAATAACATATGTAAGCATAGTAGGTCTTCAAAGACACCTGCTCCTTTTGCTGTGTCCTGCAACCGGTCCTGATAGGAGCGCTTTTCCGCCCAGTGCTTCACGAAGCTGCCCAAAGGCTGGCGAGGAAGCAGCAAGCATCTCTGGTTCTCAGGAAAGAGGCATGGCGGGCTGTAATTAAGGGTTCCTCACCACTGTTTCCTCAAGTGCTCTTTAGCAGTCTGGGGGATAACTCAGGTAATTGGACACCCTTGGCTCCCTCGGTGTCTCGGTCTCTCTGTCTGCGACAAGAGAAAAGAAGTGGCTTTAAGAAAATCCAGGTCAGAGGATCTGGGCAGATGCTGGGAGGACCCATCTGTCACCACCCAGGGCCTCCTGTGAATGAGGGGCAAGGGAGGCCTTCACTCGTCACTCCTGGACTTTTTATTTTCACATCTGAGTTTTTAAAATCTTCTGGTTTCCAAGCTGGGACAGTCCACCTGTCCGCGCCCCGGTGTGCCCTTCAGCACCCTGGAGTCATCCGTTTACCGTTCTCTATGAAACCTAGACGTCATCAAACAGCCTGGCCTGGGGCACCACCCGCTCTTACCCACCCTCCCTGTTTCTTCCCTTGCACGAGGGCGATCCCTTCTAACACAGGTGGGCCCCCTCGTTCCCCTGCCCGAGCGCTGCCAGCCGCTTCCTATTCTCCTCGAAAGCAAACCCCCAGTGCTTTCCGTGGCGCATGAGTCCTGCCTGCTCGGGGCTCCGGCTCGTCCCTGTCTCAGCACCTCCCACCTCTCCCTTGCTCGGGATGCTCTAGGTGTGGGGCCCCTTCATGTCCTTCTACTCACCAGGGCCTGCATCAGGGTCTTTGCGCTTCCTGTTAGCGCGGCCCTGGGTGCTTTCCCTGCGTATCCACATGGCTCTACCAGGCCTCATTCAGGCTCGCTTGCCTAACCCCCGATACATTGTAGCATTCCGTCCTCACTCCATCCCCTCCTACTCTCTATTACATATTTATCTGACATCTCTGTATATGTTACAGATACAGTATATTCCTGTACACTATCAATTCCATATTTGCCTGATTTATTTGTCCCTTTGCACTAGAATATAGATCCCATCGGGCAGGAACATGATTTGCTCGGCTCTCTGCCCTGCTAGGGCCTGGACCATGCCTGGTGTTCAGTGAATATTTGTCAAGGAAGAAGGGGGAGAAGGAGGGGGAGAAGGAGGGGGAGACGTGGAGAGGGGTTTTCAAAATCCCATATTCACATTTCAGCAGAATCTCTCGTTCGCAGGCGTCTCTGGCCTCCATTCTCCTTCAGCCCAAGAGGGAAGCGGGGGGTCCGTCAGAGCCCCGAGCTCCAGCATCCCGCCACCAGCCCCAATGTCCTCAGGCACCTGCTTTTGTGCCGCGTCGGTGGCAGGACACCGCAGGACAGTGGGTGGGTGCAGCTCTGTTCCTGGCTGAGCCCACTCCCCCACGTCCTCACATGAACCTGGCGCTGGTCTGCGGCACGTGCCCTGCGTGATCTCATCTTATCCCCGTACTTCCCTGTGAGGTTGAAGCCCCACTCCCATCGTTTCAGGGCCGGGAGTTGAAACCGAGAGAGGTTGTGCACTTTCCCAAAGACTCACGGCTAGTCAGAGGCCGCAGGACTCAGCTCCGGGTTTGCCGGGTCCAAAGCCCACGACCCTTCTGTGACAGCGTTGTGGTTTTGGAGTCAGACGGTGGCTGGGGACCCAGGGCCTCCGCTTCCCGGCTGTGCGCCTCATCGCATCAATTCCAAGATGCGTACTTGCGCGCATTGTCCCGTCCTCAAATCAGGACATGATGCACGATCAGCGATACCTCAGATTGGCTGTTGGTCAGGAGGCCGTGGGGACCTAGTTGGGTAAAAAAAATCTTCCATTGGCCCTTTCCGGTGAGTTCCAGAAAGTGCCAGCATCAATGGGCCTGAAGGTCAACGGAATGTAGGTCGTTCATCCCTCTAAGCCTCTCCTTGTCCGTTTGTCGATGGGCATGGTAGTGGCACCAACCTCACACCGTGGGTGGTGGGTGAAAGCAGATGATGGCTGCTCCAGAGCCCGCCCTCGGGAGGTGCCGTCAGAAGTCCCCTCAGCATCTAAACTCTAGCGCAAGGTCACGCGTCTGTGCGGCGGCCGTGGTGCTGGTCTTGGTGCCTCCCTACCGGGCACGTATTTCCCCCATGTGAGGCGGTGAAACTGAACAAAAGGCTGGGCTGGCACCGGCCCGCCCACATTTTCCGGTGCCGGTTCCTGCCCCCACCCCTCCCGACCATCTGCCCGTTTTCTTGCTTCCTTTCCTCTTGACGGGGAAAACAAAATACCGACTGCAGAGAACACGCAGGAGTACAGGGACGGCGAGGTGAGCTGTGCCGCAGAGGGTGCACTGGCTCCTGGGCCTGAGCTGTTGTTTGGACGGGTCCCCCCCAGCCCCTGGGACACGCGGGGCTGAGCCTGTGCCCATCCGGTGCTTGTTTCTCAGCGGGGAGGATGGATGCTATCTACAAAGTGGAGAAAGTGGGGCAGAGAAGAGCGGCTCCTTTGTACAAAGCCCACAGTCAGTGAGCAGTAGTCAGGCCTTAGCTTTGAACTGCCGCTCGGGGCATCCGTGGGCATCTGGTGTTCCTGAGATCAGAATATCGCAGCCGCAAACGGGAACAAAGTTGAAGCTGGGAGTTACATCAGACTCTAGAAAAGTTGGGGAGCTCGAGCATCAGGTCATCAGTTTGTTCATTCAGTTCATTCATATCATTTCCTGAGCACATGTCATAGTAAGACACCAGGACGTGGCCTTGCAGAAGCAAGGGTGGTTTCGGACCCCATAAATCTATGAAGCGGAGTGAGAGATGACCGTTCCGTTTATTTGGCTTCTCAATCAGCCTTTCATTCTCTTTCCCCTTCCACCCATGTGGTAACCAGACACAGTCGGTAGGTAAGCCCTGTTCCCTATTTTGCAGATGCATAAAGAACGGAAAGCTGGCTTCCAAGTCCGGGGGTCCTCCCCACATGGCTACGCTCCACCAGAACCCCCCCACCCCAGCTGGGTGCGCAGGCCTCCTAGGAGGTTCAGCCGGCTCCCTCGTCAGATCTGTTAGCTTCCCGGGCCCGCCTCTTTGTTTCAGAGGCGAAGGCAGGGCACAGATTTCGTCATCGGCAGCAGCAGGTGGTTCTTGGGAAGGCAGGGACCCTGGGACATTGGTTAAGTGCCACATTCCATCCTGTGTGGGCCGGGCATGGCACTCGGGAAAGGAATCAGCCATGGAAACAACCAGCTGTACTAGAAAGCCAGATGGTAAAAGCGTAGAAGAGGATTCCAAGGAGCGGGCTGAGAAGGGGAAAGAAAGGACGTTGATTCTCACTTAGAGATGGCAGACGGTGTTGCGGAGGCCAGACGGTGGACCTTGAGCCACACCACCTCCAAAGACAGGAGGCTTCAGTAGGCAGAGGACAGGGCAGGATTCATGCAGCGGGAGTGGAGGGCGGCCAGGGGCCCAGGAGAGCAGCTGCAAATGCCACAGCACGGCGGTGCCAGGCCACGCGGCATTTCAAGACGCTGCCTCCAAAGGCCTAGAAGGCGCCTGCTGCAGGCTCCAGCAGAGGGAGGGGCTGGACAGGAGAGGAGGGCGGGAGAGAGGGCAGATCTGAGCTCGCTGACAGGACTCGGTGACTTTTGGATGGAGGATGCAGGAGGGAGAGGTCAAGAATGGTGCCTGTGTCCCCGCCTGGGTGTCCTGGGCGGGAAAGCCCAAGGAGAGCAGCCACCCGGTCAAGGCCAGGGCCTGCCAGCAGCAGCGTGCTCCAGGTGACTGCCCGAGGTTTCAGTAAAACAATTAAAAATAATCTGGAGAACAATTTGTGTGTCTGATCACAGTGACCTGTTTTGGGCTCAGTGGAAGCCCAGAGGCTCTGAGGTAATTAGGAGAGTTTGTTGGGGCCAAAATGGCTTGTCACGTGGAAATCAGGAAGCTGTCAAGTTCTCGGAGAGAGAAGGCCCGGACCTCACTTCCTTCTCACCCAGAATTAGTCTCGGATTGGGCCTTGTTTTGAGGGCCTGGGGGTCCGGGGGTCTGGGGGTTGTGCACTGCTCGGCTTCCCTGGTGTAGACATTTGCACTTAAGAATGCAGAGCGCTCTTTCCAGAGCTGAGGGACCCGAGGGCAGCTAGCTAGGCCCACCTCACAGGGCCCAGGGTCTGTGGCCACCTTGGCTGCCTGCTTTCCCGAAGAGGTGGCCTCCCTACTCAGCTCCCCAGGGCTCTGGCTTGGAAAATAAGTGGCTCCCGTGAGTTACACGGTACGACGTTCCCGAGGGAGAGACCCCCACCCCAGGAGGCGGTCCGAGCTCAGACGGCCCTGGCTGCGTGGGGCGGAGGGGCTCCGGCTCCGCGCGGTCTGGGGCGAGCAGCTGTCCCTCACCCCTTGAGGGACTGGCTGAGAGCTGCGCCTGAAAAGTTGTCATGAAGTCTTCCGCCCCCGGACAGGAGATGTTTTTCCCTGTCTAGCTCCTTCCTAGTCGGTGTTTTTTTTTCTCTTTTTAGGAAGATGCACAGTTCAGTGGCTCAGTCCTGCCTGCCTCACGTGCGCTCTTCTGAGCTGGGAGCCGCACGGTTGCTAGGTGACAGGCCGGCACAGGGCTCCCTGGCCCTCCAGCCCCTCCGCATTGCGCTGGGAGCAATGGACGCGGCCCTTTCAGAGAATGCCACCTAACGGCACCTCACTTGCGGCTCCCAAAATCAACCTCCCAACTCCCCCAGCAGCCCCCGGGGGGGAATTCCAGGGCAGCTGGTCTGGCTGTCATAGTGTCCCCACGAAGCCCCAGCGAGCCCTCAGTGGATGAGGGCTGCGTGACAGACAGGCCCAAGAGCTGCAGCAGCCAGAGCCCAGGGCAGGCCAGGCCTCTCTGTCACCCCCGGGCACCGGGGCACTCCCTGGATATACGCAGAGCTGAAGGGGCCTCAGAGGTCACCCAGACCACCCCATTTCACACACAGGAAACCGAGACCCTGGAGGTCAGGGCCTCCGTGCCAGTTTGTGCGGATGGTTGGTGGTGGATCAGGCCCAGCAGCCCGCCGACGTCCTGAAACCTGGGTCGTGGCTGGCTCCCCTCCTGGGTCTTTCGCTGACCCTTGGGCTTGTCCCAGGTCATGCTTTGGGGTCATTCGCTGCGTCCACGTTGGATTCCCGTGTGCTGGTCTGAAAGCTGACCTTCGCCAGCACAGGGACTCCAGGTGGCGGGTGGGATGGGGAGGGAGGGTTGTTCCAAGTCGCTGCTGGCGCCACCTCCGCTTTAGAATCACGGAGAGAGCACCGGAGTGAGGAGACCTGTGAGCCATGCCTGCCTTCCCTCTGTTCTAGGTGCAGGGGATGCAGCAGTGCAGAACATAAGCCGAGTGTTTCCTCTGGTGGAATTCATGCTTCTCATAGAAGGGCCAGGCACGAAGGAAAGAAAAAGACATCGGGGGGCCGGCGGTGGTACTTGCTGTAGACAGAACACGGGGTGGGCTGCGGGTTTGGGACCCGGAGGGCTGCCATTTTATGGTCCGGAAAGGCGTCCCTGAGGAGGGGACATTCGAGCAGAGGCACTCAGGGAATGAGTGACGGAGTGAATGAATGCATGAGGGAAAAGGGAGCGCTCGGACCCGGGCCTGTCTGCCTTCAAAGCCCCCGATCTTCGCCACCACCGCCTTCATCCTGTGCTCGTCCTCGAGGGTCTGGCCCAGTGCCTTTGGGCTGTTGGCACGCTCTCTCTGGGCCTCCGCTGCCTCACACGTAAGCTGAGCGTGGTGCTAGGGTCCCTCGAGCCTTCGTGTTTTAAGTGTCAGACTCAGGGGCTGTCACCTGAGCACGTTCACTGAGCACAGAAGGTTCCACCCACGACTGCAGCCCAGCCCTGAGCCTCGGCCTGTCCGGTGAAGCTAGCACTTTGCGCCCTGCAGAGCTGCTGGTACCGCAGGCCCCGGGGCCCCACCCGGCCATGCAGGGCGCTCACCCAGGGCGAGGGCCGTGCCATCTGGGGAGAAGGAAGCCGCTCCTGTTGAGCTGTTTGCTGTGATGCTGCTGTGGTGTCTCCAGCTTTACCACAGCCTGCTACTTTTGTCCTTGAGTCCTCCTAGCTGAAAGCGAACTGTCCCCACCCCCAGCCCTTTCTCGTGTTGGTGACCAGAGCTGCCACTCACGGGGCTGGGTATGGAGTCAGCATCGAGATAAATTCTGCAGACTTGCGGAATCCCCCTTGCTTCTCTCCTGTTGTGGCAGGATGCGCAGTAAATCAAACCTAATGCGCTTCAGGTCTCTCTGATCAGATCCTGCTGCAGCTGGAAAGCTGGAGACGGGCTCTGGGCTGAGGCGCCCTGCCCACACGGTCTCCAGCGGGACCCCAACTTCTCTCCCCAGTCCAGTGTTAATAAAAATTCTCTGCGTCCACTGTAGGAGAGGCAGGGAAGCTAGACAGCAGCCATTGCAGGTGCCTTAGGTTCACTCCCTCTCAGTGCCCTGGGGACAAGGACCTGCTGCCGCTGGGGGCCGGGGAGGGGCTTATCCTGGAAGCCCTGCAAGAACACGGCCTCCCCAATGCTCCTGCCCTGGGGCGCCGTTTGCTCATGCAGCAGCCCAGGGAGGCTGAGGGCTGGAGGGCCCACAGATACACAGTCCCTTCTTGGGGCACCTCCAGGACACCATGGGAGAGCCAGCCGACCCACTCTGGAGTCCCAACAGAGAGCTGCATTTCTTCTAGGGAATTCTGGGGTCTTCTAGGCAGGTGGCTCTGTCCCAGTCACTCCAAAGCCCAAGACCATGAATGTTCCTGGGGTGGCAGAGAGCAGTCACTAAGGACTCATTGTCCCCCTTGGGTGAAGAGGACAGGGAAGTGTCACCTGCTGATGTGGTCCAAGGCCTGGCCTGGGAGGGTTGGCTCTCCCCATAGACCAGTGTGGACAGTTGTCCCCATCTGCCAGGCCTCCCAGCTTCGTCAGCAGGATCCGGCCGGCCAGGTCCCCTCGAAGGGTGGTCTTTGCTGGAGTCAGACAGAAGGTCTGGGTCAAGCCCAGCAGGGAGGGTGGCCGGGTACTCTTCTGCTGTGCCATACCCTCGCCCGTGCCGTTCAGGCGGCCCTTCCGAGGAGAACAGATGGGAGCCAGCTTCCAGAGGCAGTGCGTTGCTTAATTAAGTAATGACAGAGCCGGGCAGTTGACATCCCTAGAAAGACGCAGGGCGACTGCAGGCCAGGTGTATGTGTGTTTAATTTAAAATTCTCTGACCTCCCCCTAATGAGGAGGTGCTTTGAAATAGGGCAGAATGCTGGGTCCTTCAAAGGGCTCACTTCCTGGGGGCTTTATTTCTCTACGGGGAAGCAGGGAAGGTGGACGAGGAATGGCGGGGAAGATGCCACCTCCCCCGCCCCCAGGGAGCAGACAGTCTGCTATAAAACTGTCCCTGAAGGATGGAGAGCTGGCTCTTGGCTGCGGTGGCCCTCAGATAATGTCATCGGTGAGCGATGACCCAGGATGTGTTGGCACCGAGCACACACCTCCAGGACTCTGGTGCCAGAACCCTGAGCCTGGTCAGCACTCCTGCCTGAGGAACGAAGGGGCCACAGGGGCTGGCGTGCAAGGGCCCCATGGTGAAAACCATAGCCCGCCCCCCAGTCCCATGTTAATACCCCTTTGGATCACCGGGGCTTCCTGCAAAAGCACAGAGAAAGGCTGAGCAGGGCTGGAGCGAGCCTGAGCCTCTGCATTCCTAACCAGCCCCAGTGATGCCGCGGGCCCACGGTGACGTTTTCAGAAGAAGGACCTTAGAGAAGGCAGCCGCTGGCTTCCCTGGGCCACACCAGGTGCTTTAGGCTCATGAGAAGCAGAGGGCTTAGCCTTGGCCTTGGCACAATCTCCTCGACCCTGAGAGCCCACAGCGGTGGGGCCTCCGCACGGTCCATCATAAGCCCTTGGATCTGCTCTGACAGGAGAGAGCAAGGCTCCGTGGATGACCTTGGGTTTGGGTTTGGCGTGTGCTGTGGCCTCTTCTGCCTTGTTAGGTTCGCCCTCTACGGATGCTCAGATAAGGCCTGGGGGCAGCTGAGTCTGCAGACCTCGGGCTCCTCAGTGGGCACCCCGGACGGGGAGGAAGGCCAGCTCCGTATTCCACGCCACCAACCAGCTCCTCGTGCGTGACAAGGCATTGATTTGGTTGTGTCCACCCGGGCCTCCCGCCCCTCTGGTCCGGCCAGCTAACCCTTTCCTGTCTGCCTGGCTTCACAGGTCCCGGATGAGAAGGAGCTGACAACAGCCGAGTCCCGCCTTCTCTGTGTGCCGGACAGCAGGGCCCCGTGGCCCCGGTGGCACCGATGCCGAAGAACAGCAAGGTCACCCAGCGCGAGCACAGCAACGAGCATGTCACGGAGTCGGTGGCCGACCTGCTGGCCCTCGAGGAGCCTGTGGACTACAAGCAAAGTGTCCTGAATGTGGCGGGCGGGGTAGGTGGCAAGCAGGCAGCAGCGGAGGACGAGCTGGACGCCGAGGACCGGCCGGCCTGGAACAGCAAGCTGCAGTACATCCTGGCCCAGATCGGCTTCTCCGTGGGCCTCGGCAACATCTGGAGGTTCCCCTACCTGTGCCAGAAAAACGGAGGCGGTAAGCGGCAGTGCCCTGCAAATGGGCTGGGCTGAGAGGCAAAATGGAACACTGCTTGTCCTAGGCAGATCGGAACCCTTGTAGGCCGGAGCTCAGGATGACGGAGTGAGACTCTCCAGGAATTGCTAAGCGCTAAGACCTATCGAGATCTTGGCTGGCCTGGGTTCAAGTCCCTGTCCAGCTGTCAGCTCTCTGTGGTACAACTTCATCTCTCTGCGCCTCTCTGTGCCTCACCCGTAAAATGGGAATGATGCCTGACAGAACAGTGGGAGGATGAGAGGGGCTTTACATGAAGGATGCTGAACACGGGATCTTCCACCTTGTAAGGAGCAACTTCTGGCTGTTACGATTAAATGCTTACTAGGTGCCAGGCACTGTCCTAGGTCTTACTGGATATTAGGCTGAAATAGACAAAACTGCCGATATTTGAGCATCTTGAAACAATCAAAGCGCTGGTTTCGTATGGTTCAACCATTGAATCCCCCAGCAACCCCACGTTATTATCATCCTCATTTTAGAGACTGCGCAACTGAGGCACAGAGAGGTTAGCTGACTTACTCAAGGTCACACAGCAAGTGATAAAGTCAGGATTCAAGCCTGGACAGCGTGGCCCCAGGCCTGAGCATGCAGTCCTCCTACCTACTGTTTCCCGGATAGGAGGGGCCCTGAGTTTGAATCCCCCTAGAAGGTCTTACTCCAGTATCACGCTCCTCCTGCTCCCCAGAGTCTGGGCCTCAACCTCTACTCAGTATGCACCTCAACAGTTCTCAACAGGCTGAGACCACTTTCTTTTTTTATTTTAAAGATTTTATTTATTTACTTTTAGAGAGAGGGAAAGAGAGGGAGAGAAACATCAATGTGTGGTTGCCTCTTGCACGCCCCCCTACTAGGGGACCTGGCCCACAACCCAGGTATGTATCTTGACTGGGACTCGAACCAGCGACCTTTTGGTTCGCAGGTTGGCACTCAATCCACCGAGCCACACCAATCAGGGACCGAGGCAGTCTTTCAAATCCCAGAAATAACCTCAGGGTTGGCCAGAAGTGAGACCCAAAGTGTAGGCTGAGACATAGACTGTCCGCGATTGTTCGAGATCCAGGAGACCTCCGAAGCCAGTCTCTACAGGCATCATCCACTGCGTTTCCTCACCCTGAGCAGCGCTCCCGCTGCTCAGGAACGTCAAAGGAAGTCCAGGTGTCTCCCTAAGTAGTATCTCCTGGGGTGGAAGAAGGTGTATTTCCCAATGATTTCAACAAAGGTTGATAGGAAAAGTAGCTCTGATTACCCAGAAATCCTGCCCACGCAGCCCGCATCCCCCAAGCCCTGCGGTGGGCGAGGCCTCCGCCCGGTATGGAGACCAGTAGTCAAGGCAGTGCCCTGGAGCCTGGCAGAGGTGGACGGGCCTGAGTGAAGAGTGGCAGGTGGCAGGTGGCAGGTGGCCGGTCCTTGCTGCAGGCCCTTTTTTGGACTGCACTCACCTGGAGGCTTTCCCTGGTTCTGTGGGGAGAGGAGAGGCGCATCCAGGGAAGATGCCAGCCTCCTCCTCTGACACAGCGGAACCCACCTCCCTGAATGCCTTGCCCACCCAAGGCCATGTGGGCGAAAGGGCCGTGTGCTGCCCCGCAGATCCCTGCTCTCCCTTCCATTGCTCTGGCCCAAGACGGAGAGACGGAACTCGGTGCAGAGACAGACCTCCCCTCCTTTTAGTGCCACGGTGGGGCTGCGTGTTAGTGGGGGGTGGAATTTGCATGTGCGCATGACCGTGTGTGCATGTGTGTGCGTGCGTGCGTGTGTGCGTGTGTGTGTGTTAGTGAGCTGGAGGCTGTTGTGGGGGCTCAGTGGGCTGCCTCCCCTGGAGACCTTTCCCAATCAGCTCTCTTGGCCCCTCAGCACGTGTGTGCTCAGCTGGTTCCGTGTGACGTGTGTATGTGCACATGCTGACATTGCTCATGTGCATCTGGAGGACCTGCCAACTTGCCCAGGAGAGCACCTGAGCCTTCTGTGGTCCTGAGAGGGCCTCCCTGCGTGGGCCTGGTGTGGAGTGGCCAGCACCTGACGGTTGCCAAGGCCGGGCCTTGTGGCCAGAAGGTGCCGATCCCCTGGGTTTGTGGGCAGGCTGAGCACGTACTGGGGAGCATGGAGGATGTCGTGTTGTGGGGGGCAGAGCGGTGTGGCTGGAGGGTCTTCTGGAGACTCTCAGCTCACAGGGCGTGGTCTGGGGTGATCACCTGGGCATTGGTGACCCGCGCTGGCCTGACGCTGTTTGACGGACAGGCAGGGCTGGGCCAGCGGCTCTGCTAACAGGACTGAGTCATTGGCACAGCTCTCCACGGGGTTGCTCGACTGTGTCCAGACGTGGTTTTAATTCTCCTGCTAAATGCCCTGTCACTTGGAAATGAGACTGGGTGTGCAGTGAGGCCCAGGACAGCGAGTTTAATTTATCATTTGGAATCTTTCGCGGTATCCATTCTGTCCTTTATGATCCTCCCAGCTGTACCTTCCTGAACCGCTCATTTCTCTCGCGTCCCTCCCAGTTAGCTGTAGATTCACAGGCACGCTGGTCAGACCCCTCTCCCTAGAGAGCTTCCAAGCTCTGCTCCGCTTCGCTGGTGTCTGCTGCATCAGCGTCTGGCGCAGACGCGGGGAAGGCTGTGCCCGGGGTCTGTGCCTCTGGGGTGCCCGCTCCCTCTGGGCTGCTGCTCCGTGAGTGGCAGGAGTTGTGAGCAGGTGTCCACAGAGTAGATCAGGAGGTGAGTGTGTCTGTCGACGTGTGCCTTGATGTGTGGATTCTAAGAGGCAGGGCAGTGTCTGCCTGCCTGCCTGTCTGTCTGTCTTTGGGTCCAGCTTTGCAAGCAGGAGGCATTGATGGATCCTCCCTTAGTGCTCCAGGTCGGGGGAGTCAAGGGGAAGAAGGAGGGTCGAGGTGGTAGGTCACACGTGTGAGCTAGACTGTTCCTGAGGAGCCCAAGGACCGGTGACTGCTCAAGGTGATTGAATAGGTGGGCAGGACTGCACCATGGCCAGGCACCCTGTGACGCCCCTCCCTCCCCTGCAGGTGCCTACCTGGTGCCCTACCTGGTCCTGCTGATCATCATCGGGATCCCACTCTTTTTCCTGGAGCTGGCGGTGGGCCAGAGGATCCGCCGGGGCAGCATCGGCGTGTGGCACTACGTGTGCCCCCGCCTGGGGGGCATTGGCTTCTCCAGCTGCATCGTGAGTCAGGGGCTGGCCCCGGGCACTTCCTGGGAGACAGAGGGGTGGCTCTTGGGTACAGGGTTTACAGACCAGAGTCCTGGGCCAGGCCAAGGGCAGGGAAGGAGATCCTGCATGTGAGAATGGCTACCAGTGGGCGACTCAGGACCATGTGATTTCCTCAACTGAAAGCTGGCTCCATGGCCTGAAGCAGGATCTAAATTGAGGATGTCATTGAGGAGGTGGGGACATATTCACGGGGGGTGCCTGGGACACGTCTGCTGGGGCTCTCTGGGGACAATAGACCACCCTGGATACCCCTCTCTGCTCACCAGCCCATCAGCTCCCCACGAGGAAGGCCCTTCCTCTTTCCTTGCTCAAATAGCATTGTAGTTGGGCGAGTGGGTAGCGTGGAGTCTCCTGGCCATTTTGCTGTGCGCATGAGCAGAGCCGGAGGGCGACTCAGACAGGGCTGGCCCGGGACAGGTGAGGCTTTGAAACAGCGGGAGGCAAGGAGACCCCTGGGTGGGGAGCTCATCCACAGGACCTGGCTTAGTGCTCTAGGTGGGGACACGGAGCCTCCCTTAGAGACAGAGCCCACAGGTGCTCATGTGCACACCCAGGCTAAACACTGGGACCTGCCTCTGGAAGAGACGGAGGATTCCATTGGGCATGGCAGCAGGGCCTGCCCAGCCCTGGGTCAGGCAGCGGCCAAGGAGGGCCTGTGCAGGCACCCCTCTCTGCCAGCATTGCCTGTGCACGGGGGACACGGCTGAGTATGGCCCCCTGCTGGGGCTGGCCGTGGGTGCAAATGCGGTCCCTGCTTGGACTGAAAGCAGCCAGTAAAGGTAGCAGGGGTCCCTCTCCCTCTGTACCCCCTGAAGAGTGCTGTAGGGGGTCTGCCCCTGCTCGCCAGGGCGCAGGTGAAATCAATGAAGCCAGGGGCCCTCAGCTGTCATGCCGACCAGCCGTGTCACCGATGCGTAAGACAGCCGGGCCCCGGAAGGCAGAAGGGACCTCTTGCCGTCCCTGCGGCAGATCTGCACGAGAAAGCACTGCTTTCAGAGCAGCCCCTTGGACCCTCCGCCCGTCCTCCCCGAGTTAGTTACCGCGCTCCCAAAGCCCAAGAACTGACGCCCTGCGAGGGGGGGCCGCGGGCAGGGCCAAGGGAGAGGAGTGTCCAGAGGGAAGAGTGTCCTGAGGGCACAGGAAGCCAGTAAGAAGCATCCAGAAAATCTAGAAAAGCGCCACAGTCTGGGGATAGTTGGCTGCTGAGGCTGATGCTGTGCGTGCCCCCAGGGTCCCAGGGCAGCTCCTGGGCTGTCATTCTGAGGCATCAGGAAAGGATGGGGAAGTGCTTTAAAGCATCTTAGAAGAATTTCACACAGGAAAAGATCAACATGTTAAGAGTGTATTGCTTAAAGGAGAGAACTTTAATATCAGAAACATTCCTCTATGGGTTCTTTGAATACCAGGTGAAGGGAGGGTTAGGAGGGGCCTTCGGCTGCCCAGTCTCACCCCCACTCCTCCTCCAAGGCCCTGCCGTGTGCCGTGTGCAGTCTGCCCGGTGCTGAGCTCTGGGTGGGGTGGGGGAAGGGAAGGGGAGTGCCCTGCTGCCTCTGTGACCCCTGCCACGGACCCTTGTCCTTAGGTCTGCCTCTTTGTGGGGCTGTATTATAATGTGATCATCGGGTGGAGCATCTTCTACTTCTTCAAGTCCTTCCAGTACCCGCTGCCCTGGAGCGAATGCCCTGTCGTCAGGAACGGGACCGTGGCAGGCAAGTACAGGACCCCCCTGAGTGTGACTGGCTGGGGATCCCAGCCAGCCCTGTCCCGGGAAGGAGTGAAGTGAGCCAGGAGGCTTAGGCACAGCTTTGGGGCTGCGCTGACTGCTGTGTCACCTTGAATAAGACACCTGCCCTCTCTGATCTACATTGTCCCTTCGGATGCCCATTCACCCCACAGGGTCTCATGGGGATTGAACGAACTAGTGAGTGCAGGTAAAACTTTTCTCTAGTTGTCACCAATTGCTCTGCATTGCTCATGTGCCATTCTCTCTGGAAACGGCCTTGATTTGTGCTGTTTGCGTAAAAGGCTGGGTGATTTAAATCACTCACAGGTGGGTAAACTGAGGCCTGGAAACCTCTCTCCCACGGTCACACCACTGATTTAACCAGGGGACGGGAACCCAGGTCATCAGGTCCCAACTCAGGCCCTTCCCGAGGAACTAGGGGCCAGGTCTGCCCGACCCTTCCTGCCTGGACGTGGGCAGGGCGTGGCATCAGTGGGAATCGAGGTCAATGTGCCTTGGCACTGTCAGGAGCCCAGGCATCCAGAGGGTCTGCCAGATCCTGGCTGACCCAGCGCAGGCCCAGCCCCTCCCTGCTGCCCCCTTGCCCTCTGCTGCCCGGGTGGGGGCCCTGCGGCCCCACCGCTGAGATCTCTGCTGCCGGCACAGTGGTGGAGCCCGAGTGCGAGAAGAGCTCAGCCACCACCTACTTCTGGTACCGAGAGGCCCTGGACATCTCCAACTCCATCTCGGAGAGTGGCGGCCTCAACTGGAAGATGACCCTGTGCCTCCTCGTGGCCTGGACCATTGTGGGCCTGGCCGTGGTCAAGGGCATCCAGTCCTCGGGGAAGGTGAGTTGGAGGGGGCACTCAGACCCGCACAGTCCGAGCAAAGCAGGGAGGGTGGGGGCCTGAGAAACCTGGGTGGGCTTGGCCTCTGGGTGACTCAGGATGAGGACACGGGCCCCCGAGGGTGGGATGGAGCGTTCCCGCTGCTATATTGTTGCCCCCCGAGGGGGCTCCACCCAGGTCTCTGCCAGTGCAGACCAGCCGAGCCCCCCATTCCTCTCTGTGGTCAGATCCCCTTCAAATAAGGGCTCGTTCTTCTCTGTCACATGCCGGTGTGTGTGGACTGCCAGGGCTGGAAAGGGCGTTAGGGATCCTGCCGCCCGGTCTGCTCGTTTTTTAGATGAGAAAAACCAGGCCGAGAGAGGGGAAAGCAGCTCGCCTGGGATCACGTGGCCAGTCTGTCCACCTCAGGGCTGGAGTTAGAGCCTGGGCTGACTGTCTGAGGCCCCAGGCTCTTTGCCAGACTGGATGAGCGAGGAAACCAAGCCTTGGAGCTGTAGTGTGGTCTCAGCCACCTCCCCTTCCCTCTCTAAAGGCCAAAACCACCGCTGACACTCTGTGGCCCTAATCAGTGCAGGAATGCATTTGACCCACAGCGACCTTATGAGTTAGGAGTTATTGTGCCCATTTCATAGATGAAGAGATGGAGGCAAGCCGAGGCTAAGTAAACAGTCCAAGGTCACGTGCTCCGTAAATGGTAGAGCCAGGAGAGCACAGGTGGTCTGGCTGTGGACAAGAGCACTCTGTGGACATGCACGGTCCTGACCTTCACCGCACGGGGCCCAAGCGGCCCTCCCGATCCGTCGCAGTGCCACAGACACTGTGTGTGCCTGTCTTCCTTGCGTGAGGCTCTGTGCCAGGCACGTGGGGGTGTGGAAAGGCACAAGAAACACACATGCTAGAAAATGGCCCATGATTTACAGCCACGAGAGGCAGGACCATCTTCTGATGCTTTTGCGTGGGAACCCCGGCTGTGACCTCCTGTCATAGGAGCTCTGAGGACAGGGGAGATCCTCAGGGGGAGCCAGGGACAGGAAAGCAGGCTTGAGACGTGAAAGAAGTGAGGCAAGGGGAGCAAAGGGCTCCTGGCCCCCTTGGTGGCCCTCGGGGGGGCAGGGAGGCCTCGGGCCCAGCCCTGCCGGCCCTTGAAAGGAGAAAGGCAGCCCCAGGCCCAGCCCTGCTGACTCCAGCTTTTCTGGGCTCCTGTTTCTGCCTTGGCTCCAGGCCAGACATGCGGCGGGGTTGGCCCCATGCCCAGGGGTCCCAGGGCTCTGCTTTCTGCAGCTATCAGAGGAGGCCCATGTGCCCCAGCTGTGAGCAGGGAGGGAGCTGGCAGCTGAGGGGGGGCCCTGCCCCACGGTGGGTCCCTGTCTTCTCTGCAGGTGATGTATTTCAGCTCCCTCTTCCCTTACGTGGTGCTGGCCTGCTTCCTGGTCCGGGGCCTGCTGCTACGAGGCGCCATCGATGGCATCCTGCACATGTTCACCCCCAAGGTAGGCACGCAAGGAGGACCTGCTGTGGGTCAGGCCCTGGAGGGGTGCACTCAGGGCGGAGCCTCGGCCCTGCCCTCGGGGTTCCCAGGAGAAGGACATCACATTAATTTGGGTGAAATCAGAAGAAGCTTCAGGGAGGAGGGGACGTGTGAACTGAGCCTCTGGGAGCAGATAGGATTTCAGTGAGTGGCAGGACGTTGCAGTTAAAGGGCCCACGTGAGCAAGAGTATGGAAAAGCACTGGGGGAACTGAGGCCCCGGGGGGAGTCAGGGTTGGCTGGGGTGCAGGGACAGGGAGTGGTGCGGTTTCCATGGGGCGCGTCTGTGGCAGCAGAGACCGAGAAGATGCCTAGGAGGAGGAAGCTGCTCCTGGGAATCCCAGGCTGTACCCGAGTGAGGGGAACAGCGTCACTATAAAGATAAGAGATCACAGGGCCAGCGGTTTCACCCTCACCGAACCCGTCCACATCTCCTCTCATTCCGTCCTCCCAGAAGCCCAGTGAGGGGCCGAGCAAGACCGCAGCGCCCGTCTCCCGGGCCTGCCGTGCAGGCCTCCCAAAGGCCGTCACCCAGGGTTTTGTCCAGAGGTCTCTGTCCACCATGTGCCCCTGCCAGGCTGTCCCCTTTCGACCTCTGGGCACGGCCGGCCTGAGCCGGTCCCTGAGGAGTCAGAGAATTTCAGCGCAGGTTGCGATGTCCTTCAAGGTGCCCCGAGCCATGTAATTAGCAACCCCGTAGGGCAGGCTGGGAAGTCCGCCTCCAAATGCCAGCTGACAGGTCGGCCACCCACAGGGCCTGGCGAGACTCCAGTCCACACGCACAGGTCAGAAGCCCGCCAGCTGGAGGCCCCCAACCTTGGCCCTCAGTAGTGCTGTGTCACGTGTGTTCACACTCACGCTCACACAGAAAGTGCATCCTGATGATGCAGGGCAAGGAGTCCCCATCCCCTCCCCACTCCCTCTGGTGGGAGGTGATGGGCAGGACACTCACTCCCTATACACCGGGCGCCAGAAACCGGCCCTCGGCATGCTGGGAAATCACTTCTGAGGTTTCTATGGGAACAGCCGCGGAGGTCTGCTTAATAAGGCCCTGGGTGAATCTCCAGAAGCATGAGTGTGACTCCCCGGCCACGTGGCTAGCTCAGGCTTTTTGTGAACACGTGGTGTCTGACAAGGGAAGACAATACAAACCTGGTTTCTTTAGGGGGTACCAGCCATGAGAAGAAAGCCCACTGGTTTATGAATTACTTCAACTCTGTCTCTAGAGTCAGTCTAATGCATACACCTGAGTCGCTCAGTTACACTCTACTGAACTTTACGAGGAAATGATACATTCTGGAGATGGTCATAAATGTGGCGATGCACACAGGCCTCCAGAGGACACCCCCCCACCCCGTGGTGTTAGGAAGGTCTGGTGTTTAATTCCAGGAACAAGGGAACCGAATCGTGGCATCGGCTGCCGGTCCCAGCACACACAACACTGCTCACCATTTAAATCAGATACTCTTGGAAACATCTTTTTTTTTTTTTTAATAAAGATTTATTTATTTTTGGAGAGAGAGGAAGGGAAGCAGATGGAGGGGGAGAGAAACATTGACATGCAAGATATACTTTGATCGGTTGCCTCTCATGTGCCCCCAACTGGGGACCTGGCCTGCAACCCAGGCATGTGCCCTGACTAGGAATCGAACCAGCGACCTTTTGGTTCACAGGCCAGCATTCAATCCACTGAGCCACACCAGCCAGGGCTGTCCAACACTGTTTTTTGAGCTTTAGCTATAAAGATATATGTAGCCTAGTGTGTCCGGTTTTTGCTGCTGTATAGTATTCCACTGCAGCACCAAACCAAAGTTGATTTTTTCATTTCTAAGCTTGTTCCAGTGCTCACCCTTGCTAATAATGCTGCGGTAACCATGATTACGCAGGTCTCTGTGTGCACAAGTCTCTCTAGGACACATGTATTGAGGAGTGGAATTGCTATCCCAAAGGGCAGGCGTATCTCCAGCTTTGTGAGATGTTGGCCAAAAAGTGATCGCCTCCATTCACCCTCCCCCAGTCTCTTAGACTTCAGTTACTGTCGATCGGACAGGCGCAAATGGTCGGTGTGCACTTTGAACAGCAGGGGGCGCACCTTCTCGAAACCCTCTCCTGTGTCTTCGGGAACCCCTGTAATTGCACTTGCGCATCTGTAGAGGCCGGAGTCTTTCCGAGATGAAGGATAAGGAACTAAGACCAGGAGGCTCTGGAGGAGCCAGGTCACCGAGACCCGCCTGGCGCGGCCCCTGGCCCACTTAGCTCTCGTGACTTTCCACCTAGATGGAATCTGTGGGCCCATCCCTAGACCCTGCCCACTGCGCAGCTCCGTGGGGCAGCTCCTGCCCTTGATCCTGGAGGGATGTGTTCAGCAGGGCGGGGGGTGAGGACCTCAGGGGACGTCCTCCATCAAGGACCATAGCCTGTGCCACCGTTCGAGGCAGGTGAGGCCAGCAGTGACGGCTGGGGGAGGTTCCCATGGGAGAATCCTTCCCAGCCATCTGCACAAGGCCCACCCCCGGAAGCAACCGTCTGACAGCCCGGGCGTGGCGGAGCTGTGTCTGGTCCAGAACAGGACGGGGAGACGGGAGGACCCCTGGAACCATGGCGAGTTCTCGCCCTGGAATGGCGCCGCAGAGTCAGGGCTAGGGGTGCACACGACTGCCTGGGCTGCGCCCTGTCTTGCTCCCACCGGCCGCAGTGGAAACAACAGGGGCCATGCCGTTGGGCAGCCATGGCAGAGGACAAGAAGGTTTTCAGCCAGGGTGTCTCAGCTGTGGGCATTGCTGCCCCCAGGGTCTACACAGGTGAGCTCCCGACCAGTGAGCCAGACTGGCCGCAGGGTCAGGGGTGTGCGGGTCCTGAAGGTCCCGGGTGGGGAGGTCCGAGGCGGGACTTCCCGGCTCCACAGTTAGAGCGAGGCCTCTGAGCAGGATGACTCAGGCAGCCCAGCCTGTCACCAGAGGGGGGGCTCCGGAGCCTGAGGCCTGGGTCCCACCCCAGGGCATGGCTCAGCAGTCAGAGGGCAAGCTCCTCGGCCTATCCGTTTCCACAGCTGCAAGACGGGTGAAGCATGGCGGCTCCGCCACAGCTGTCCGGAGAGGCCCCTGGAAGCGTCAGTATGGTTACTCCTGTCCCTCCTGAAGGTGACTCTGCCCTTAGGCAGAGGGCACCCGGAGCTCCAGTGCCAGCTGGTGCCTCGCGGTCCCGGCTGGCTCTTGCACAGGCGGGTGCCAGGCAGTGTGCTAGGGGCCGAGGGAGGGCGTGTGCACTCACAAACCCCCTGGGCCTGCACACTCAGCTGCAGCTCGTGGAGTCAGAAAGCATCTCCATGCCACCAAGTCAGATGCCACGAAACCCCTCGCTCCCTGTGTGAGGAGTGACTCAGCCATCGTGCCCGAGGACGTGACAGGAAGCCACAGCTCCGCTGGGGGGAGCGCCCCAGGCAGGGTGTGAGCCTCGTCCTCGGTGCCATGGCCTGTTCCCCACCTCTCCTCTGTGGTGTCCTTCTGATGTCCGGAAAGGGCGCGGAGCTTCCTGAGGTCTGGCCATGGTTTCATTCTCGTTCACACTGTGGTCAGGACCTTGCTGAAGTCATTCACCGTCACCCCAGGAACCCTGAAAGATCCCCTTTAAGTTCAGCGAGCACAGCATTCTGTAATGAAGGTGCCTGGCTCAGCTCACCTTAGGACACAGGTCAGCCTTCACCTGTCTGTCCGTCTCTTTCTTGTCCTCCCCTCCCCGCTCCCCCAGTCCTCCCTTCTCTTTCGTGGGCCAGGCGATGCTCATACAAGGATGGCCCAGGTGGGCTCCATCCCTAAGAAGCACAGAGTGTTGAAAGGAAGACAGACACATTCACCTGTAAGTCAGGTGTGAGCTGTGAGAGCCCAGGACCACGACTCGTTCTGCTAGAGGCAGTCAGGAAAAGCTTCTAAGAGGAGGTGATATCTGTGCTGGGCTTTGAGGTATTCATAGGAGTTCTTCAGAAAATGCATAGGAGGAAGGAAATTCCAGGCGGAGGGAATAGCCTGGGCAAAAACCACAGGAAGGAGGAGATGATGGTGCTTTCGAAGAGTCGTAAGTTCACTGCAGGCAGAGTGTTCAGAACGGAGTGGGAAAGATTTTCCACCAGCAGTAGGGAAGCAACAAAGATACTTCAACATGCAAATAACACAACCGGAGCTAGGTCCATCTCAACCTGTCTCTGTTCCAGAACCTTCTGCTGCTTTCTAGTTGGAACTCAGCAAACTCCCCAGAGCCCTCCCACTAGGTCCGGGTTTCTAGCCTGAGAGAGATGCCCAGGTTCCAGTTGGTGGAACTGTCATGATTGACATCTAGTACATCAATGAACGCTGGCATAAGTATTCCCTCTGCCCATTTCTGGAACCTTCTGGGAGGATCTTTAAAAAAAAAAAGCCCATTCAGGAGAGGGGAGGTGCAGAAGGACTACCAGTAGGACTAGGGTTACTGCAGCCCCCCCCCAAATCTGCAGGGGATAAGTTCCAGGGCCCCCCCAGTGGATGCCTGAAACCGTGGATAGTACCGAAGCGTCTGCACCATAGTTTTTCCCTGTGTATACACACAGTCTTGCACTTACAGCAAACACGGTTCAGCTCTCTTCGGTGTATCTGAATTGCTGGCCTCACTACTCTTGCACTTTGGGGACATTATTCAGTAAAATAAGGGTGACTTGAGCACAAACATGCGGAATCGTGACAGTCGAGCCGATAACCAAGGTAGCTGCAGTGACTGACATCCAGCACCGCGTGCAGAGGGACCTGCTGGACAGAGGGACGGGTCCCATCTCGGGCCAGACGGCGTGGCATTTGACCACACTCCCCAGAACGGTGCACAATTTAAAACTTGTGAGTCATTTATTTCTGGAATTTTCCACTGAATAGTTCTGGACTGCTGTTGACCACGGTCACTGAAGCTGTAGGAAGCAAAATGGCCAATAAGGGAGAACTGTTGTGTTTTTCTCTTTTTTTATCACCCTGGAATCCCTATTAAGAGCATAGATAGGCCCTGTTTCCTTATTTGCAATGCCTGAATCCAAATAGCCGGGCAAACAAAGGTGCTTTCTTTCCTTTCCCCAGGACTCATTTTGTGTCAAAATGACCTGAGCAGATGCGAGGCTATTTATAGTCATTATCGATTCATTCGGTGTGGATATTCATAGTCTGCGGCAGAACCGCAATGGTTTGACTGCGGGTTTCTCCCAGAGCCCCCTGGGGTGCCGCGTGACTGGCTGGCTTGTGCGCTGCGTTACCTGCCCACCGTACAACTGGAAACAAAAGCCTGATTCCCAAAACCAGCCTGGCCCCCGGGTGGCTCTAGAAGGAAAGGTGGGCCTGTGTTCCTTGCACTTGGGGGAAGAACAGGACCTGCTCAGTTTCTCCGGCAGGTGTGAGCTCCGGGCACGCTCCGTTGTGACCGTTTTAAACCGCTTCACCTGCCTGCACGTCCAGTCTGCCCCTCCCAGCACCCTGGCCCCCAGCAGGTGATTCACAACCCACCCCCCCGCTTTACGGGCCAGCTGGGTCAGCAGACGGTGTTCGGAGGGCGCCACAGCCCCGTGTGAGGCGATCTGTAGTTTAGAAACGTCTCTGCACAGGCTGGCTGGCGCATGCCGTGGCTTTGAGCAAGTCAGTCCACCTTTGGGCCTCCATTGACTCTTCAAAGTGTGAATGGCAATCCCTGCCCCCACCGAAAGTCCTCTGTCCCAAGGAGGCCAGAGGCGTTTTGTCAGGGTTCAGCGCTGCGAGGGGCCAGGCATGACCGGCGGCTATCCATTGGATGCTCGCCGTGGCGCTGGGAGGGAGACTGTTATTTCCACATTTCCGATGAGGAAACTGAGGCTCGTAGAACAGGGCGACCACTTGCCTCAGTCTTCGCAGCTGATTAAAGGTGGGAGTCCGATGTAGACAGACGGACTGCCTCAGGTAACAAACAGTAAAAGGGAGACGGACATGAGAACACTTTGGAAATTGCCTCCCGCCTTCCAGATGCTGCTGTGGTTCAGGCTCCTGTTGGGTCTGGGAGCAGGTGGGGGGGGCAGGCGGGGGCTGCCTCTCTCCAGGAAGGGTTGAGCAGGGGAGGTGGGGTTCCTCTGTGACCTGGAGCCCGTAGGTGTGTGTGAATGAACACTGGGCCTTTTATTTCTGGGGAAAGGGAGAGTGGGTAGGCAGGAGGAAGACACTGGTATCTTTTTTTGCGGTTTGAAGTGGAGGGAGACCTTGATGTTCTTAGCTCTCTTGTGCTATTGTGCAGGCTGTAGCCTGGACAACTCCAGGAGGCGCCACTCACACTCTAGTCTAAGTGAGTGGCACTCCCTGGAGCTGCGTACTCCGCGTTATGCTGATAGCCCCCACGACGTCCCTTCGTATGATGGCTCCGTGGTAAGCAATGACAGCAGTTAAAATGAACTGAGCCTGCAAGCACATAGTGTGTATTTTCTTACTGAAGCCTGACAATGATGCTCCGAAGTCGATACTCTTGGCATCTGTGTTTTACACGTGGGGAAATGGTTACAGAGGGGTTAGGGGACATGCCCAGGGGCAATGGCTCTTTCCCACTGCGCCAAGGAGCGTCTGAACTCAGCCCAGGCGGAGGAAAGGGTGCGGCGAAGCCTCCACTGCACTCGAACGAAGCCGTTGCTGTGTGTCTCTTTTCCTCCCCCTGCCACGGTCCCCTCCCGTGCAGCTGGACAAGATGCTGGACCCGCAGGTGTGGCGGGAGGCGGCCACGCAGGTCTTCTTCGCGCTGGGGCTGGGTTTCGGGGGCGTCATCGCCTTCTCCAGCTACAACAAGCAGGACAACAACTGCCACTTCGACGCCGCCCTGGTGTCCTTCATCAACTTCTTCACCTCGGTGCTCGCCACCCTCGTGGTGTTTGCTGTGCTGGGCTTCAAGGCCAACATCATGAATGAGAGATGCGTGGTTGAGTAGGTGGCGCCCCTCCCCCGTCCTTTGTCTTCCCCGTGCACACCACCCAGGAGGGCGGGCGGGCTGTGGGCAGGGAGCCCCTGTGTTCCCGGGCCGGAGGATGGAGATGGGAGGACTGCTCTAGCCCCAGCCCTGGACCACAGGGTGTCACAGATGTCTCTGTTGATAGCCAGGTGGAGGGAGATCCTTGCCTGGGACGTGCCCCCAGGATCGTGCTCACCTGTGCCTTTTTCCTGGGGCCTCTCCCCTTCTTGCTGCAGGAATGCTGAGAAAATCCTGGGGTACCTCCACACCAACGTCCTGAGCCGGGACCTCATCCCTCCCCACGTGAATTTCTCCCACCTGACCACTAAGGACTACACGGAGATGTACAAAGTCATCATGACCGTGAAGGAGGACCAATTCTCAGCCCTGGGCCTCGACCCCTGCCTGCTGGAGGACGAACTGGACAAGGTGCGGGGCAGGCTGCCCTTCCCAGGACTGGCTGGGAGGCGGACAGGCCACGGGGTGCATTTGTTTACCGGATAAGCAAGGGCCTCCTGTGTGTCCAGACGGGGAGAGAGGGAAGGTATCAGCTCCCACCCCCGCCCTGGGGTAGCTGAGTCGTGAGGGGCGGGGCTGACACGCACACCACGGAAATTGCAGGGAGAGAGCAAGGCGACTTCCGCGATTATTAAATGGGCTTCCTGTGCATGGGTCACTGCCGCGTGTCACACGTTCGGAACAGTGCCTTGCACACGGCAGACAGAAAATAATGGTTTATAGCAGCGATTGCCCTTGGCTGTCTGTCCCCTTTGGCCCTCGTGACAGCGTCCCAAGTCAAAAGTTAATATTGTCCCAGCATCACAGGTGAGTAGCCTGCAAAGGCAGCTTGGTCAGGGTCACCTAGTCAGTAGGGGACCCGGGGTTCAAGTTGTCATGTGCTGAGTCACCCCTTGATGCTTCTGCCACCTCCTCCAGCTGCCCCCACTGCCCACTCTGGTGCCCATGGCCACCAGGACCCTCAGACCCTGGGGTAGGGCCGGGGGAGGCTGCGCACTCCTTAATGCCCAGGCTCAGGTTCGGACACCCTGTTCTATCCCTATTTGTACAACCGGAAAGTTTCAAAATGACTGTTCCGGTAGAACGGGGAACAGGAGAGAGACGTGCCCACAGGGTTCTGGGACCTGGTCGGTGCTCACAGGGGACAGAGCCAGCTCCCTTCGCCCTTGCTCGGGGGGCAGGGATGGCGACACCCCCCGTGAGACATCTGAGCTCCACATTAAGTCAGCTGCCCTCTCCAGGTAGCACCTGAGCACCGAGGGAGCTGTTCCCGCGGGAGCATGAGCGCGGGGGCTCTGGCCAGGGACCCCTGCCTGCTTCTCCCACCGGTGACTGGCAGCCTCCAGGACCTCCCCCTTCCCTGGCACCCTGCCCCGTCCTCACAGGCACAGCCTGGTCCTCTGAGTAAAGCCAGGACTGCAGCCGTGTTTCTATGCTCCCACCTTGACAATACCCACACGACAGGGCTGCACACTCACAGAGCAGGGAGCTGCTCCCGCAGCCACCGGATGCCACGGGACAACGGGGAGGTGGTGTCAGTGGCAGTGTGTGGTCAGTCGCCCCCTGCGCAGGGCCCAAGCATCTGTGCTGTGGTTCTCTACCTCGGCTGCCCATCAGAGCCAGCTGGGCTCTGCAGCACCCTGGTGGCCGTGGCTGAGATCACGCCGTTGAGGTCTGGAGATCAGAGCTGGGAGCAATCCGGGAAGACTTCTTAGAGGAGGAGTGCCTTGAGCTGAGTGTGTTTCCGAACCAGGGCTTCTTCATCTGAATCACCTGGGGCCCTTGTACAGCTAGCAGGTTCTAGACCCCACAGTTGAACTCCTGAGTCGGTTGGTGTTTTACTCCCTCTGGGGGGATGGATTCTGATGCCCACTCAAATCTGAGACACACTGGCCAAAGTAGCTAGATGTAGGTGCGGGGGGGGGGACCCCTGGGGAAGTCCTGAAGCTCTAAGGGCAGAGGTGGTGAAGCCAGCGGCTCCGGGGTGGGCGTGGGTCCTCACGGAGCCCTCGCCCCCTGCCCCCCGCCCCTCGCAGTCCGTGCAGGGCACAGGCCTGGCCTTCATCGCCTTCACCGAGGCCATGACGCACTTCCCCGCCTCCCCGTTCTGGTCCGTCATGTTCTTCCTGATGCTCATCAACCTGGGCCTGGGCAGTATGATCGGGACCATGGCCGGCATCACCACGCCCATCATCGACACCTTCAAGGTGCCCAAGGAGATGTTCACAGGTAACTGCTCCTGGCCTGTGGGCTGCCCTGTGGACAACGACAGGCCTGTGGCTCTGACAGAGTCACTCCTGACCCACAGGGCGGGGCCTGCTGCAGGGAGTGGTGGGATGGGAGGGGCCTGGGCGCCCCGCTCCCGGGTCCCGCCCACCTGCTCCGCTGCCCCCACACCGGCCTCCCGGCTCTCTGTAGTGGGCTGCTGTGTCTTTGCATTCTTCGTGGGGCTGTTGTTCGTCCAGCGCTCCGGAAACTACTTCGTCACCATGTTTGATGACTACTCGGCCACCCTGCCGCTCACCCTCATCGTCATCCTCGAGAACATCGCGGTGGCCTGGATCTATGGAACCAAGAAGTAAGGGGGCTGTGGGGGAGAGGTGTGGACAGGAGGAGGGGTCTGTCCCAGCTCGACTACCCCTGGAGACCGCTGTGTTCCCAGGGCTGCGTGAGTGGGCAGGGGATCCCAGAGCCGAAAGTGCTCCCACAGGTCCTTTAGAGAAACCGAGGCTCAGAGGGAGGCATCATAGCTGGTGAGAGGCAGAGCCAGGCCGAGGACATGAGTCTCCTGCCTTCAGGCCCTGACACCACCCTCCACTGCCCGAAGTTATCACAGCACCTCTCCTGGGTACCGACTGCTCAGAATTTTCTGAAGCTTAAGCACCTAGTGGGTATACGAGGGACCCCGGCCCTCCAAGCGCTGGTAGACTTCAGCAGCCTGACTCACAGCTTTAAGGCTTGTACATGGGGGCGAGAGACGGGGTGTGGCCGGGGCCTGAAGTTGGGGGTCGGGTGGCTAAGGATTCAGCAATAAGAAAGGATGGGCTCTCATGACCTGAGCCCAGGGCGGTCCTATGCTCACTGTCCGCCCCAAGCCACATTCCTCATGTAAGGACCAAGCTGTACCCCACGAAAGCCCCAGGACTGGGCCTCTCTCACCTGCTTAAGGTCAGGGCTCCACTGACCCCCTCAGCCTGACCCTCCCCTGGTGTCTGGACCTGGCCTTGGAATCAGGCCCTCTCCCTGTCCCTGAGAGAGCCGCCCACTTCTGGGAAGGTGCGGGAGAGGCCAGCGAGAAGGCAGGGAGCAACCCCAGGAGCCAGGGCCGTGACACGCTGCTGGAAGGTGCTGACTCTTTAGCTCCTTCTCAGAATATTATTTTTAAATGCATATGATAAAATGCATAGTGTTGGGCAGGCGATTCAATGTATTGAAAATTAGCAAACTGTTGAAAATCGGAGATGTAGCAATGTCTGTGTACTTCATTTTTACTGCATTAAGTTGCGATATCTAGCTATGGGTCTAATAACGGTGATAACTTTAAAGCGATGAGAATCAATGATATTTGCAGGTAATTTCCGCTGTAATGTGATAGGAAGATATCTGAGATTTAATCCTTTGCTGGCAGAGTCCCAGGTGCTGTTAATACTACTGTGGTTGCTTGCATTTATAATAGAAAGAAATGCGATATTTCAGTGAGGTGTCATTGAGGTAAAGGTGATGTTTTAACGTCATTCCTGGACACAGCCTGCCAGCCCCCCAGAAATCCACCCTCGTGCGAAGTAATTAGAAACCCCTGGGTCAGGGCCCCCTTCTGGACATAGGGGAAGGTGCACTGCCACCTGTTTTCCAGCAGGGGGAGACTAGAGCCAGGCCATTGGGGAGTGGCGGGGGGCAGCCCGGGGAGGGGGGTGCCTCCAGAGCACACAGCCCTCTGGTATGCACCGTGGGTTGTATCGTAGTCTTGGGTGGGATGTGACTTGATGTAGTCAGAGGAGGTTAGAGGAAGGAGGCAGAGCCTGCCCAGAGGCCAGCGGGGCCACAGAAAATATACCAGGAGACTTGGAGGCGAAGAATGGAAGAGCCTGGAAGGGATGGAATGGTCAGGGAAGGCTTCCTGGAGGAGGCGGCTCTGGGGGAATGCCCAGGTGCCAACTTCTGGGCCCTCTGCTGCACCTGGCAGGTTCATGCAGGAGCTGACGGAGATGCTGGGCTTCCGGCCCTACCGCTTCTATTTCTACATGTGGAAGTTTGTGTCTCCACTGTGCATGGCTGTGCTCACCACGGCCAGCGTCATCCAGCTGGGGGTCACGCCCCCGGGCTACAGCGCCTGGATCAAGGAGGAGGTGAGGGTGGCAGCCGGGACCCTCAGGACTGAGGGTCAGAGGGGCAAACGCACCATCTAGTCTTTCTAACCCATGTTTTGTCTCCGTGTGAAATCCCCCATCCTTTTTACAAGTGTAGAGACTGGGACGCAGGTGACCAGCTAACTTTAGTAGCGACCCCTGTGGGGCCAGGGCAGTGGCTGAGATGGTTGGAGAGGGTGGGAAGAGGCAGTCCGGGGTGGGCGAGGCTGTGGCAGCGTGTGGCAGCTGCCCTCCCCTGTCCGCCCCTAGGCTGCCGAGCGCTACCTGTACTTCCCTAACTGGGCCATGGCCCTCCTGATCGTCCTCATCCTGGTGGCCACCCTGCCCATCCCCGTGGTGTTCGTCCTGAGGCACTTCCACCTGCTCTCTGACGGCTCCAACACCCTCTCTGTGTCCTACAAGAAGGGCCGCATGATGAAGGACATCTCCAACCTGGAGGAGAACGACGAGACCCGCTTCATCCTCAACAAGGTGCCCAGCGAGGCGCCCTCCCCCATGCCCACTCACCGCTCCTACCTGGGGCCCGGCAGCACTTCGCCCCTGGAGCCCAGTGGGGACCCCAATGGACGCTATGGGAGCGGCTACCTCCTGGCCAGCACCCCCGAGTCAGAGCTGTGACCACCGGTCCCCGCTACCGCCCACCTCTCCTCCACACCCAGCCAGCCCCAGTCCCAGCCTGGCCACCCCTCCCAAGAGAGGGGTCCACCCTGACTCATCCCCCACCCCAGGCCCAGCCGATTCTGCCCCCCAGACCTGGGTGGGGGCCGCACCATCTAACCCTCTGAGATCTCCCCAGATGGTGGCCACATATTTGGAATAATCTCAAAGTTCTGATTCCCAGCGCAGGGGAGACTCCAAGTGCCACTTTCAGGGTCACTTCACCCCATTCTCTCCCCCTAACCTGCTACCTGCAGTTCTTAGGTCTCGGAGTCCCTCTGTGCTGCCAGGTGGTGGTGCTGGTGACAGGCACAGGGGCGAGTTGGGACACCCAGAGGCTGGCTGCCTGATTGAAGGCTGGAGATGGGACAGATGTATCAGCACCCAGGGCTCGGGCTTGGAGTCGTTTGAGGCACACGGTGCCCCAACAGCAGAGGGTAGGGGACACCCCCACCCCCAGCTCTAGGTGCAATCTCTGATGTCCTAGGTTCTGCCTGGGTGGGTGGGGTGTGCTCCCACATCCTGCCTGGGAGGGTGATAACTAGGCTGGAACCTGCCTACCTCTGTGAGGGCTTAGCTGTCTCCCTTCCCTTTCCCCGCCCCCAGCCCCATCCTGGAGCCCGGAGTGGTGGCCCCTGCTTTTCCCGGAGGTTTCCAGAGCACATTTGCCCATAGCACAATTCAGATGGTGTGCAGCACAGCTGCAAAGCACATCCCCTCATTTCACCTGGGCCCCTGTTTTCTCTCTAGTGGCAGCTTCTCCCCTGGAACGGGGTCCCTACACCCAGGGGCCCATACCCAGGAAGCCTGGCACCTGGGCAAAGAGATAATTCCACTGCCCCTCTGGGCCACCCCTCACCCTCTGCTGTGTGAGCACAGTTCCCCGGGTGTACATTGTGGACAGACGCCTCGGGAACCTTTCCTAAGCCACCCGGCCCGCGTCGGCCAGGGCCACGGCACTGCCGTGGAGTACGTGGAGTAAGGCTGCCCTCAGAGTACGGGCTGGGAGGCTTAGATTCTGACTGGAGGGCGAATGTCTGCGGAGGGATGGATGGACCAATGGAAGGATGGATGGGAGATGGATGGGGGGATGGAAGATGGATAGATGGATGGATGATGGATGGATGGATGATGGATGGGTAGGTGGGTGGGGGGATGGATAGATGATCAATGGATGGGTAAATGGATGGATGGACGGATGGATAGGTGGATGGATTGAGAGATGGGTAGGTGGGTGGGGGGATGGATGGATAGACGGATGATGAATGGATGGATGGATGATAGATGGGTAGGTGGGTGGGGGGATGGACAGATGGACGGTAGGAAGGAGGGCAGACGCTGGCGCAGCGAACCTCTGAGAGCTGTGGTGGGAAGGGACGGAACAGGCCACATTGCTAGGCCTGGACATCTTGACAGAGGGTCCTGAGTCACTTGTGGGGGTGGGGACAGACTAGGCCCAGGGTTCCCTCCTTCACTCCTGAGTCCCTTGCCCCTCCCTTGCCTGGGGATCCGTCCCCCATCCCACCGTTTTCCTTACCCGCCCCTCCCTCCTCACGCTTCTGGCCCTCTCAGCCCCACCCACCCTCTCTGACTTGACGGGAGAGGAGAGACCCAGGTCCCCACAGAGACCTGAGCCTCGGGAGCTCGACATCCCGCCTCAGGCCCCTCACCCAGCAGCACCTCCTACACGGCCCGAGCCCAGTCCCAGCCAATTTAGCCAGCGGAGTGGCGAGGCCGCGGGAGAGACACTCCACTATATATACTCTTCTATGTCCTTCCTTCCGTTCTGTAGTCCATCTGAACGTGCGGGTTCCATGCTGTTAATGACAAGCCCAATATTATCCTGCGGCTGGCGGACTATTTCCATCCTCAGTGCTGTACAGATCTATTTTCATTGTATATTTGATATATTTTTAATTTTGTAGCTTGTGGCTGGGCCAGGCCCCAGCCCGCCAGCCTGCCACAGGGACCGGGCGGGGCAGCTGCTCGGTCCCTGGGGCCGGGGAGCACACCCAGCCGTTTTAGGCCTGTCCTGGCTGCGTCTGCTGTTAGCGGTAGGGCCTGGAGCTTGGTGTGCGCGTGTGTGCGTGTGCGTGTGCGGCGTGTGCGCCTACGTGGGTGTGGCTGTGTGTCGGGTGCTGACTTGTGAACCCCAGTGTTCACCATGCTCCTGAAGACCCCCCTCCCCCCTCCTCTCAGCCAGGCCTCCGGGCCAGCCTGCTGGAAGCCCCCTGCTGTGGGGAAGGCGGGCTTTCCTTGGTGGGCATTCATTGCCTTCACACCGCCGGGAAGGAGAGCCCTGGTGGGGCCGGGGGAGCCCCCACGTTTATTTTCCAGTCAACTTCTTGCTGTCTCCACCGGAATCCCAAGCTCTTCGTTCCGACGAAAGTCCTGGGCTCCTTAAGATGGTGCGGCCCCAGGAAGGCCTCTCACAGCACCCGGGGCCCTGTGTTTGTCTTTGGGACAGTCCTGACCATGTTCAGAAAGGGCTGCTGGCATACACACTTCGCCCAGCCCTCAGGGGGCTGGAAGTGGGGTGGGGCCAGGGCAGGTGGGGCCCCCGACGAGGTGAGATGCAGCCCCAGGTTTCCTGGCGGAGCCGGAGGTGGCGCCATGTCCCCGTGCAGGGTCTCCTGTGCAGCACCCACAGGAGACAGAGTGGACTGCAGGGCAGGGCATGCCTGAGACCCCCCTGCTCCCTGCCCTCTGGCCCGATCACCAGCTTCTTGCTCAGGGAGCCGTCTCCGCTGAGGCAACTGGAAGCCCTGGTGGGTCTGGACAGGTGGGGCGCACAAGCTGATGCTGGTGAGGCTGGCTTTGCCCTCCAGCCATAAATCTGCAGAGACTGCCGCTTTCCTAGTGCCAGGAGAAGCCTGGGGGCTGGGGGCTGTGTGGTCCCAGACCCTGGGCAGGCCTGCAGTATTCTGGGCTGGAGCGCCCTCCCGCCTGTCCTCGCAGCTGCATCCCGCCACTGTCCCCAGAGTAGTCCCCACGGTGGAGGAGAGGAAAGGCTGGCAGGGTGGAAGGCACCAACCCCCTGAGCGTCTGCCAGGCCCTGAAACTGGGGGCCGTGGGGCCTGGTGACTGGGGCTACGGAAGGCAGCCCCGGGCCCCTCCTCATCCCAAGCGCTGCTTCATACAGACCCAGGGACACACCGTGACCATCACTAGGTTCTGGAGCAGGTTCAAGTCCATGTGCCCGTGGCTGGCCAGAGCCCTGGGTAGGTCAAGACCACTCAGCCCAGGGGAGGGGACGAGGTATTGTCACCCTGGAGCCCCTCCTTCCTCTCTGCTCCCCCCATGGTGTACAATAAAGTGTCTGTTCTTACCAAGCCTCTCTTGCCTTTCTGACCGGCTCCGGATGGGCGGGGGGGTTGGAGGGTAGGGTTGGGGTAAAAGTTTGGATGGGAGGCTGTGGGAGCTATGGGTGTGGCTGGCTGGCTGGGGACTTGGGGCGGGTGGCGAGGGACACGTACTGTCTCCTAGGAACTGTCCTGGTGTCCTTGTAATGGGCTTCATCGGGCTGCAAGTGCTCCATACCGGCCGTCGCGTGGGGTGTTTGCCACAGCTGGCTCTCCGGGCAGACCCCGTCGACCCTTGGGCAGCACGGGTTTGCGCTGCCCGGCACCGCTTGCTTACACGCGGGTTTTTCCCCAGAAAATATGCAGTTGGCCCCCCGTTTCCGTGGGCTTCACTTCTATGAGTTCAACCAACTGCGAGAGGAAGGCAATTTCCCGTCTGCAGCTGGGAAGCCGGACTCTGGCTGTTCCATGCTGTTCCATAGACGGAACCTGCGCATGCCTAGGCTTTCGGCTGCGTTGTCCAAGGGTCAGCTGGCTGTCAGGTTTTTGTGTCCGGTGTAAGAACGGTGTTTGGTGTCCACTTACAGGGCCTTGAGGGGGAAATTCCTGCCCTGCCTTACTGCCAGGAAGAGCTATACATGTCAGCTCTGCAAGACTCCCTGTGTGGAGGCCCTCACAGGGAAGGGGTGGGGGGGGCGGCTGGGAAGACCTGAGAGCCAGGTAGGGGCCAGCGGAGGACTTGAGGGTTCATGGGAGCAAGCCACGTTCTAAGGTGTGAGGGAGCGGCCTCTCTCTCCAAGTACAAGGGGAAGATGAAATACAGGATTTGTCATACCTACTTTCTCAAATTTCAATCCCACATATTTATTAAGCACCGAAGGGGCTGGTGGGAGGGGGAGGTGCTGCTTCTTGCCTCGCCAGGAAGGAGCCCAGATAGTGGAAGAAGCAGGAGGTTTGGCTCCTGGTGGAGGGGAAAGCGCCCCCACCCCCCGCCTCCCCAGGGGGGCCCCCTCCAGCCTGGGTGGATGCTGCCTGGAAGGGACATGCACAGCCCGGTCCTCCAAGGCACTTTGCACTTCCTCCTCCTGCCAGAGAAGACTGTGCTGTTCCAGGAATAGCCAGCAGGTGGCAGGAAAACCTTTCTATCCAGACCTTGGTCCACTCCCAACTCCATCACTTAACGCCTTGGTGGGATAGTTTATCGTTCAACAAATATTTATTAAGCATCCACTGTAACAGGCTCTGTACCAGCTATGGACTCACAAAGATAGATAAATCATCCCCCACTGTCCCGAGTGTGGGGAGGTTCCCCCGACACTCCGACTCCAAACCTCCCCCCATGCCTCCCGAATGGGGAATGTCTTGGTACCGCAAATGACGCTCCTAGAAAATGTACTCAACCCTTTGGTTGAAAGTAAAGTTTTTGGTTTAAATGTCAACCCTCCTGTCAGGAGGGACGGACAAGTGCACTAAGGAGCAGTATAACAAGGCCTTGGGTTTGAGGGAGCCATGGAGCTGGACTTCCCAAGTTCAAGGTCAAATGCCAGCCAGGCCTTCTGCTTCTTGAGAGCTCTAGAGCAAGTTATTTCATGCCTCTGAGTGTACGTTTCCTGGTCTGTAAAACAGGCATAATGAAAAGATTGAAACAAGATCTTGCTATGCATCGAGTTACCCCAAACCTTAGTAGCTTAAAACAACTGTTTTATTATGTCTCCTGGTGTTTTGAGTGAGGGATTCAGGCATAGCTTGTGAGCGACTCTCCTGGTGGCAACTGAGGTCACTCAGTGGTACTCCAGGGCAGGCGGGCCGGCCTGGAGGGCCCGGGGCAGTCTCACTCACCGTGCAAACGCTGGCACGTCCCGAGAACGGCTGCAAGGCTGGGCTCGGCCTGTCTCCAGAGGGGCGCCCACCGCTGACCCCTAGAGCATCGCTCATCTCTGGGTGACCAGACTTCTTCTGTGACGGCTCAGAGAGACCGTTTCAAGGGACAGGAGGTGGATGCTGCCACTTCTTAAAGCCTGGGCCTGGAAAATGGCTCAGCATCACTTCTGCCATATTCTATGGGTCACAGCATCTGCCCAAGGTTCCCGGGAAGGCAGTGAGACCCTACCTGTCGGTGGAGAGGAAGGGGGCCAAAGAATTTGTGTCTGCTCACGTGAGGAGTCTATTGCAGGGGGCTAGGGACTCCCGGTCACCGGCCCCTGTGAGGGTACTTTCTCCTAAGGGGGTGTCAGCTTAGAGGTACGGGACAGGGACAGTCACAGAGGGAGGTGAGAGGCTGAGTGGGGCCTCGGTGGAGGGAGCAGGTAGGGAGGAAGGGAAACACAAGCAGCGGGCAGGGGAGACAGCTCCCTCTGCCTCCTGTGCTCCAGGAACGGGCGACACAGGTAGATTTCAATCATGACTTTGTCCCCAGCCGCACAACTTTCGGTATGTCACTTAACCCTCTGAACCTCCGTTTTCTAATGTAAAAGGACAATGACAATAAACTCTCTTTCTTGCAGAGATGGTGTGAGAAAAAAAAAACGAACTCCTGGAGTACCTACTGGGATACAGTATAGAATTCTTTCCAGCTGGAACATAATAGGTGCTCATTAAATATTAGCTTCCTTCTTGCAGCTGTAAGTCCATGGCCTGCTTCCTTCTGAAGGCTTGTCACCCGGACAAGGAGACTTCTCCCAGAGCTATTTAGAAAGAACAGTTTCAGCCTCAGACCCAAGGAAGCCCTGGAAGGAGGCAAGGGAAGGCACTGTTTCCAGGAAAGGAGGTATCAGATTGTGGGGGTCTCATGATACAGCATGCCCTCCTTGAATCAGGGAGGGGAAAAAATGCCTCCTTTGACCAGCACATTATGACAGAAGATGCTCTGACTTCTGAGGTATTCTAGGGGTACCAGTTCTGGGGGGACCTGCCACCACATAAAAAGTCCAGCTGCCCTGAGGCTGCCCGTCCTGGAGAAGCTGGGTGTTTGTAGGTGCTTGGGTCAACGATTTCAGCTGAAACCCAAGCCAACCGCCAGGAACGACTGCCAGCCGGGGGACCGTGCCCTAGTGGATGTGCCCTGGTGGATGTGCAGCCCAGCTGACCTCACAGACCCGCATGGAACTATCCAGCTGAGCCCCTTCCAATGTCCTGACCCATAAAACCATGAGCCCAATAAAACACTTGTTGGATTTACATCACTAAATTGTGGGGATGATTTGCTTCACTGCAATTGTAACCATAATACCTTAGTGATTACCTGGCCCAACATCCTCATGGAACAGTTGGGGAAACTGAGGCCCAGAGAGGGAAGGATTCTACCCAGAATTCCCACAACCAAGCAGGGGGAACACCGGGTCAAAACCTGGGTTTCTTGACTCAGTCCCGTGTGCCCTCCGGGACGGCAAGCTGCCAACTGGAAGGGGTCTCCCCTGTGGCCCCCACTGGCCCCCATTAAGTCCACAAATCAGGCACAAACGGAGTGTTCTGAGTGCCCAGGGTTGCGCCAGTCACTGAGAATACACAGAGAAGGATCAGGCAGGGCCCTGCCTTGTAGCGGCAGTGGTCACCTGACTTGGAATGACCTGCCACGCCCATAGCCCCTGGTGCCAGGCGCACCATTGCGTTCTGTACTTATGTTGTCTTATGTAGCAAGAAGCCCGGGAAGCGAGGAGAAGGTGGCGTCTGTCCCTCAACAGCAAATCAACCATTGCTGAGGTTAGGCCATGCCAGGCACGGGAGCTGCAGAGCAGAAGACGGTACTGACCCACCTGGCTGGGGGCTGGGTCTCCATTCTTCCCAGGCTGGCCCAAGCAGGGGAGGGTCCCTGGGCTTTGGGAACACCTAAGAGGAGCCCGAGTTTGGTCGGCCTCTCCAGAAGATTTCCTCCCTCTTCCCCAGGACACTGCTGGAGGGGACCCGGTCTATCAGGACTAATTAACTATGCTGATGAAATGAACCAGTTTTGCTGGAATTTAGCCCAAGTGAGAGGACTCTGTACTTCTGAAGATGGAGACAGTCTGCGTGCCAGTGAGTCTTGCCAGCTGGGCCCCACACCAACCCGTGTGCGTGCACGTTCTCTGGGTGTAGGCTGGTGTCTACCGCAGCCACCTGGAGCAAGGAGGGCTCTGGGGGTCCGCTTGGCTGGGCTCGGCCTCGCGATTCCCATGAACACTGTTCTACGTGCGAGACCAGCCGGGCCCCCGTGTCGCGCTCTGCCCCGGACCCAGGCCCAGCCCAGTCCCCCAGAGCCCACTGCTGCTCCCTAGGCCTGAAATCCCTCGAGGAGACCATGCCTGCAAGCTGACACTCAGGTCCCTTCGGGCCCTTTGATTCCAAGTCCATGGTTCACAAGCTTGGAGTCCTGGCCAGGCCTGAGCTTGTGGCCAGCGCCCTTCTGGTCCTTTCCCTTTAAGAGCCGGGCCATCAAAGGCCACACTTGGAGTTCCCCAGAGCCCCAGCTATACCTTCACGCAAATTTTCACAGCAGCCCAAACCCTGACTTCGGCCCTGGGGCAGAGCTTTCTAGCTGAACCCCTACCCACAGGTCCCATGGGTGGTCCTCTACGCTGGGCCCTCCTCAGACCCCTCCTGGGAAGGCTCTTGCTTTGATCTGGAGCCTGCCCAGAGGCGGTGGGGGTGGGAGGCAGGGTAAATGGACTGATCTCTCACCCTCCCTTCTCTTCTCCTTCCAGAGGGCCAGGGCCCTATCAGCCTCCCCTCAGTGATGATGGCCGATAAAGCAATTCAATTAACCAGGCTGGGGAGCAGTGCAGGCTGGCAAAGGGTGCCGGCTCCCAGACCTGGACCTGAGGGAGAAGGGGGTGGTCCCTGGCAGGAGCCAGAAGGCCAAGAGGGGCAGGCGTGCGTAGCAAAGGAGAGGACCTTGCTCCGGCAGCCATGGCTCCTGCTACCAGGCCTGGAGCCCTCCACACAAGCGGAGTCCAAAGGAGAGGTTCTGTCACCGCGACACCGTGAAGTGGCTGAGCCCCACACCAAGCTCCTGTGGGGAGAGGGGGCGGGGAAATGGCTTTGATGTTGGGCTCTCCAGCTTCTCCGGGTGGGACCAGCCTCCATCAGAGAACAGGACCCGAGCTGCGGGGCTGCAGAAAAGATGCAGGTGCTCAGAAAGCCCCTTTGTGCCACTCTGGACACAAATATGCTTCTCCTAGTCCTTTGCCACACTTGGGTTCCCGGCGAGGGAAGCCCGTGGTGGCCAACACTACAGCCTGAACTGGCTCCTAGAGAGAGACGTTCAGCCCCAAGGGGACAAAGGTGGAGAAGAGGTGGTAACAGAGGGAAAGAAGCTTGCAGAACTAGGAATTTCCAACTATGAGTGCTTCCGCCTGTCAGTTATCACGGTCTTGGAGGGATGGAAAAGGGAAGGAGGAGGCAGAGCCCCAGGTGGGAGGGTCATGCGGGCAGAGATACACGAGGTCCTGGAATTGATGGGAAGTCCAGAATCAGCTGCCACCCCCAACGGTCCGTCCCCTTTTCTCTTGATCAACACAGCCCTGAGCTGAGGGGTCTGGCGCAAGTTCTCCTAGTACCACCAGGGGGCAGCACCCACCCATCCAGAATAGACTCACTGCGGGTTAGGCAGGGGGCTCTCATTTCCTGGGTTCTGTGCTTTGGCGAAATAGCATGACCTCATACACACAGAACTGATGGGAGACCTTGGATGCCAACCGCGGCGTACTGAATCCCCCAGAAAATTCCAGAAGGAATTAGCCCAGAGCTCTAGAATAAAACCTTCAGCCAGTGCTGAGGCCTCTTCTGGAGGCCAGTAGCCCAAGGCTGAGCTCCCCGGTTCAGGAACTTGTCAGCGCCTGCATCGGGGCCCTCCTGCCCCGGGCACCTTCATCCCGCTGTGCCTCCCAGGCTGGGCCTTCTGATCCCCTTGGCTCTCCCGGGGTTCTCTTACTCTCAACGCCAGCTTTCTGACTTCCTCTCCAGGGCTCCTTTTTCCCTGGGCAGCTTTCTCCCTTCCCCATCCCCCACTTGCCAATCACCATCCGCAAACACCGCAGAATGGACGCACGGAGAGGGCAGAGATTCTCTACAGAAAGGGTGGGGTGGGGCTCTGTTGTCGGGATTGATTTCCAGTGCCCGGAACGGCTTCTGGCACATAGTAGGACTCCAGAAATACTAATTGAATGAACAAATGACTCAGTAGTGGGATGGGCTTTCACCTCTCCCACCAGCCTCTCCGTTGCTGGGATGGCTGAGTTCACGCAGCCTGAAGAACCGAAAGGGGAGGGCGGGGCCAGACCAGAAGGGAGTTTGCCAGTGCATAACCAGGTTGGATTTCACAGCTACTTGTGACGGTCCGGGCGTTAGTGTTCTCGCTATGGTTCTTCCTTCCTCGCTCCAGCTCATGGCCAGGCCTGGGTCTTCTCTCCCCAGTCACATTCGGGATTTTTCTTTCTTGCCGCAGGAAACTCAAAGCCAGCTAAACTCTCAAATGCAGACATCAGATCCAAGGGGTAGGGGGTCGAGATGCAGACAGGGTGCCAGTAAGTGTGTGTTTCTGGCTACAGTCCAGATGTACCCACCTCCCCTGCCTATTAATATAGATCATCAAAGATCATCATCGTCATTTTGGTTTCCTCACTCCATCATGAATGAGGCTTTGGCTTATAAGAATCCCTTGAATGGGCACCGGGCTTTTAACCTTTCCTCGGAGCTCCCCCAGGCCCTTGTCTCGCTTGTCTGGTACTGCCAGGTACTCCCGGTCTGGAAATCGGATGGTGTCCAGGTGTCCAGGCAGGTGTGTCGGTTGCCTTGCATTTCCGCCTTAAGATCCTCTTTACATCACCCAGACAGACCTGGAGGCTTCCTGAGACTGTACAAAATAAAATGAAAATGAAAATGAAGATGAGGCTTAATTTAACGATGTAGAAGAGGTTCTGGACTTAAAAACAAATGAATCTGGAAACCGCTTTTGGGATGAGGCCAGTCAAGTCCGCCGGTGCCTAATGCTTTGGGCATGGCGGCTTCTCAATCACTTAGCAAACAAGTTCTCGGAGGCCGGCACTGTGGGAGAGAGCAAGATGAAAACGCAGCGCCTGGGGGAGCTGGGGTCAGAGAGGCGGATGAGACATAACAAGGGCAAAATCACATTGCAGTGAGCAAAACAGCGGCAGAAGCAGGACGGGGTCACAGGGCAGGGCCGGCAATGAGGAGCCTGGGCTTAACTTAATGGCCTTTCGGGCCCAGCCACCTGACACCCATAACAGCGCCAGGACTCCAGTTCGCGTCCCCCAGATCGGAGCCAACGTGGTCCCCATTCCACCGCCGGGGCTTCCGTGAGTGTGACAGAGGCGGTAAGCATCAAGACCACAGGCAATTGGGCCTGGTTGGGCCTCGCTGGGCCTGGTAGGCGGAGGATGGGGGCGGGGTGGTCAGGCTGCCCAACACGGTGTCTGGGGCAGGAGGGGATACCATCTCTCCACTTGCTTTCTTATCCCGCCTCCAGTCAGCCGCAATGACTCCGCAACAATGAGACTAGCTTGGCTGGGAGGGGGCGACCGAAACCGCCAGAAGGGGAGAGCGGAGGTTAGAGGTCAGGGGTGGAGAGAGCTTAGCTGTCACCGGGGCTGCAGTGGGAGGAGCTGCGGGCTCGGGGGAGGCGGGGAGCCGGGCGGAGTGGGGCTAGCGGGGAAGGTGGCGGAGGCGCGCAAGGGTGGCGCGCTGGGCTGGGCGCTGGCGGCGAGAGGGTTACGCGCCTCGGCTGGGCTCGGCCTGGCGAAGGAAGGCTGAGATCGAGCCGCCGAAGCCCTGCGGCGAGCCCTATGAGCCCCGCGCCGCGCCCCGCCCACCCCGCCCAGCGGAGGGCGCGCCCAGGCGAGGCGGGGCCGAGAGGAAAAGGCGCCACCGGAGAACGGTGTCCGCTAGCATCGCCGGAGGGAGGAGAGAACCCCGTGAGCCCCAGCCCACCGGCGCCGCGGCGTCCCCCTCCCACCCGCTAGGCCACCTCTCGCCCGCCCCCTGCCGCGAGCCAAGGCCGGAGCCCGGCTGGGAGATGGGCAGACGCGTGGATGGCATGGCTCCCAGCGCCGCCAGATCACAGGAGCCGGGTGCCGGGGCGCTGCGCTGAGGCTCCCACTCGGCGCATCCCGGGAAGCCTGCAGGTGTCCTTGGCCGCTCGGCCGCCGCCCGGGAGACTTCTTCGCCAGTGCCCAGATCCCAGCTCCCCGGAGTAGTCCCGCCCCCCGGGCTCGGGGCAGCCAGGACGCCCCGTCTGAGGCCCCCTTCACCCCAGCTCAGCCCCCGCCGCGCAGCACCCAGCCCAGCGCCGTTCCCAGCCGCTGCCGAGCCGCGGACGCAGGATCTGAGGCTCGCTCCTGCGGGTGCGCTTGTTTTCCTGCCGCTGCCTCGCCCTGCGCAGCCCCCGCCCGCCCGATCGCCGCGCTCCGCTCAGCCCCGCCCGCCATCGGTGCCCTGCGCTGGATTTATGAATGGGGGATAGAGGCCACATGCCGCCGCCGCCGCCGCCTTGTGTTGACCGCATAGAGCCCGGGCCCGCGGAGCTCCGGCTGCCGTGAGAGCGTCTGCCCGGCCCCGGCAGCCGGTCGGAAGACTTGTTGCTGCTGCGCTGCCGCCGCCACCGCGGGGAAGCCGGCCGCTCCCGGGGCTCGGCGCCGTCAGGGAGCCAGAAGGTGGCCCGTGTGAGTGTGAGCGCGCGCGCGCCCCGGAGCCTCGCGGTGCGCCGGGACTGTGCGCCTCCTCGTCTTTTGGGGGGTAAAGTGGGGGCGTGTCCCGGGCGCAGAGCGTCTGAGTGCCCAGTCCTAGCGGGGGAGCGTGTGTGTGCTTGCCCCTGCTCCACCCCCGCCACCTCCGGCCCCTCGCTGGGGTTCTCGGCTCTCCTTTCCCCCTTCTGCCTCCCTCCCTGGGCTGCCTGCCCAAACCCCAACCACCTGTGCACCAACTCCTCCCGCTCTGCGCCCCGGGGGGGAGGCAGGGGCAGGGCCACGCTGCAGAGGGGGCTGCCGCCGCCTCCTGCCTCCTCGTCGTCTCCTCCCCCTCCCCCGCCTGACGCTGCCTCCTCGGGAAGGGTGTTTGGAGGGCAGCGGCCGCCCCAAGCCGAAGCCCCGCAGCGCTTCTTATGATCAGCTCGGTGTGTGTCTCCTCCTACCGCGGGCGCAAGTCGGGGAACAAGCCTCCGTCCAAAACATGTCTGAAGGAGGAGATGGCCAAGGGCGAGGCGTCGGAGAAGATCATCATCAACGTGGGCGGCACGCGACATGAGACCTACCGCAGCACCCTGCGCACCCTGCCGGGCACCCGCCTCGCCTGGCTGGCTGATCCGGACGGCGGGGGCCGGCCGGAGTCCGATGGCGGCGGCGCGGGCAGCAGCGGCAGCAGCGGCGGCGGGGGCTGCGAGTTCTTCTTCGACCGGCACCCGGGCGTCTTTGCGTACGTGCTCAACTACTACCGCACCGGCAAGCTGCACTGCCCCGCCGACGTGTGCGGGCCGCTCTTCGAGGAGGAGCTCACCTTCTGGGGCATCGACGAGACCGACGTGGAGCCCTGCTGCTGGATGACCTACCGGCAGCACCGCGACGCCGAAGAGGCGCTGGACATCTTCGAGAGCCCGGACGGAGGCAGTGGCGCGGGACAGGGTGATGAGGCCGGCGACGAGGAGCGGGAGCTGGCCCTGCAGCGCCTGGGGCCCCACGAGGGAGGCGCGGGCCCAGGAGCCGGGTCCGGGGGCTGCCGTGGCTGGCAACCCCGCATGTGGGCACTCTTCGAGGACCCCTACTCCTCCAGGGCGGCCAGGGTGAGTGACAGGAGCCTGGGCCATCTCTCGGGCCTGCAAGGGGGCCCTGGGTGGGGGTGGGTAGAGGCAGGGAGGATCCTGACCCAAACTGACCTAGCTTTCCACCACTTCCCTCCCCATTCCCCCTGCCTTCATTAGGCCCCCAGGAGTATCACACCGGGGCCCTTTCCCCTGCACTACTCATCAGAAGACCGCACCCACTTCACTTTCTGCTTGGACTGGCCTGCTTTGCTCTATCCCCTCCCAGCATGTGGGGGTGCGCTTTGCTCTCCCCACCTTCTGTCTGCACAGGCTCCCTGTGTTGTTTACCCCCACTCCTCCACAGGGTCCTAGCCCTGGAAGGGAGCTGGTTAGGCCTTCTGCCGGGGTCAGGCTGGGGTCAGGGGAAGAAAACTATAGAATATGTTTAGCGCCCGCTCTGTGGCGTGCCCCCGGTGAGCTGCCTCCAGGTGCGCCACCTCCTTGGAATCCTCCGGCAGCTCAGAATGCTGGGAACTAGGAGTTTCAGAGAGGGGGGCCCGGGCTTCGGCCTCCTCTGCTCATAAAAGGCAGAGCTGGGACCGGAACCCAGGCCTGAGATCCCAGGTTTGGGAAAGGCCTGTTATCAGGGTGACGAGATGCCTGCCCCGAAGGCTTCCTGGACACCGGGTGTCCTGGCCTCCCCCGGGGTGAGGGGAGAGTTAGACAGGAAGAGCCTCTGCAGGCCCCCACGGCCCGTGGCCGGCCACAGGCTGCCTGGTGATGAGCCCAGATTTGTTGCTGCTTCTCCCTGCTGCAGCACTGCCTGGCTTCCCAGAAAGCCCTGGTTCAGGGTTCTGCTTGAAATGGGTGAACGGGGTGGGTGGGGGGCAGCTTAGTCCCTTCCCGGCACTCCCTCCCTAAGTCCATCCAGTTTCCCTAAACACCCCTCGGTGGGAGGGGGTGGCGGGGCAGCAGAAAACAGCCCTGAAGGGTGGCTTTAGATTCTCTGAAAAAGAGAGCCCTGGGCTGGTGTCTGGTCTCATGGCTGGCAGCTGAAGCCTGCCTGGGGTCTCTCTGGGACGCCGTGTGTTGTGTCTAGGGACTGGTCCTGTCGCCTCTGGCGTCCCAGGTTGTCATGCTGTCTAGTCTCAGAGCCCTGCTGCCTCCCCAGCACCTCCTGGGCTGGGCCTCCTCCAGTCGTGGAAGGAAGAGTTTCATTGCACACCCCTCCAGGTGAGGGCAGGAGATGGGACAGTGGGGTGCAGGCAGGGGCCAGGCGGGCCTGCTAGACCAGGGTGGGTGGATCTCCCGCCTGGAAGACCAGGGAGGAACAGAGGTCTCCGTGGCCGTGGCGGGTCGGGCTGGGGCTGCAGGTGTCCCAGGGCTGGAAGGCGGGGACCTTCTCCAGGACAGAGTGAAGCCAGGGTCAACTGCCCTAGTTCCTTCCCCTGCGGCCCCCATGCCAGCTCAGCAGGCGAGGTAATGCCCCGGCCTGGGTCTGCTGTGAGTTCCGTGGGCCTCTCAGTGCAGTTCCCTGACCCTGCTGGTGTCTTCCCTTGGCTGTGTGCACTAGGGGGGCAGAGACAAGTGCAGAGAATTCGGGCTCTTCCAAAGTGGGGAGCGGGGCAGGGGAGGAAGATTTAGCTTGATGGAGACGGGACGAGCCAGGGGGAATGGTGAGGTGCCGGGGGAGCTAGGCCCTTTTCCTGAGCACCCCGGGCTCCCTGGGGACTTCACACCTTCTCAGGTTCTTCCCTCTCGGGTTCCAATGAGTTTATTTCCTCTTCACCTCACCGGAGAGCGGCCCAGCCAGGAGTTCTGAGCCTCCTCAGCCCCTTGAGGTCCTCTAGGCCTGGCGTGCTTTTGGTGTAGAGTCACATCAGCCAGGGCATTCCGGTTGAGGTGGGAAATTTGGGGCCAGCCAGGGGTCCCCATGGAAGCAACTCGGAGACCAGGATTAAGAGCCGTTCAGCGTCCTGTCAGAGACTGGGGACCAACAGCAGAGCCAGCAACCCACCACGGGTTTCCGGCCTCCTGCGCAGGAGCCCAGGCAGAGAGGGGCCTTTAGCTGTTCCTGGGACTCAAGTGAAGATAGAGAATTTAAAAAAAAATTAACTAATGACAAGTGCAATTTATTGAGCTGTCCATGCGTACACTTGGCACCAGTCACTAATCCTCCCAATGAATTTACAGTGGAGGCATTATTCCCACTAATAGACGGAGGCTGGGAGGAAGTAAACAGGTGCCTGAGATCACACAGCCACCCAGTGGTGGGCTGCGAGTCAGAGCCAGGGCTCGCGACCCCCGAGCCACCAATCCCCCCGTTACAACACACCTTTTCCACTCTTGTGTGGAAGCTGTTCTGAGGGTCTGTACTTCCTGTGGATGACATCAGAAAGCCCCAGGGCAGACAGTGACACTTCCTTTCTTACCCCTCTGGGTCTGAGGGTCTGAGGGTCTGAGGTGCAGGGCTCTGGGCCCTCCCCACTCTGTCACCTGGGTCTGTGTGCATGCCTTCCCTGGCAGGGGCCTGCAGCGCTGTGCCCCTGGCCTTGGGGTCCTCACTGAGGGCCGGCGGGGCCCAGGATTGGGGCTCCGCCCCAGGCATCTCTCCACATGCAGTGTCTGGTTTGAGTAGTGCGTTATGACGGGAGCCGACCAGACACCAACGGGAAGTGAGCTGAGCTGATTGCAGAAGCCTGTTGCCTAGCTACCAGTCCGGCCCGGGTCAGGCAGGGGGTGTTCACCCCTGCTCCCCTCACTGTGGCCGGGCCCATGGGCGGCGATGCTGTGGTTCCGTTTCTCTGGCCGGACCTGGGAGCAGGCACAAGCTGGTCCTGTCCCCACCTGCCCACTGTCCTCAGTCCCAGGTAGAGCGGGGCTCGGCAGTGGCCAGGGTGACTTTGCAAGCAGAGAGAGGCCAGTGGTGGTTTGGGCAGCAGAGAGCTATAGAACCCGGTCTTCCTCCTTTCCTGAGGGGGGACCAGAGGCTGACAAATGGGACCGGGGACACGCCCCTCCCTCACGCCCACTCTGCAGGGGTCCCAGGGGCTGGGCTGGCCTAGCTCACTTATCAGCCCTCTTAAGGATGAGAGTCCTCCTTTGGCTAAATCAGTCCCAGGGAAGAGCTTCCCCATGAGGTTTCCCCTCTAGGGAGAGGCCGTGGAGCTCAGGGTCTCTGCCACCCTGCAGGTGGCTGGAGATGGGTTTGCTTGTTGATGAAGCGTCCGCTGGGTGTCGGGTGTTGCCACCTCTGCTTTCTTTGACTATCTCCCCTGGCCCATGTCGGGCAGGGATTATTAACCTCAGTTTACAGAGAAGGAAACTGAGGCCCAGAGGGGCTTGTTCAAGGTCACTACTCAGTGGTAAACTAGACTCAAAGCCAGATCTTATGAATCCATGTCTGCTTATGCTGCTGCCTCGGTGCCTCCCAGGGCTGCGGCCCAGGGGCCTCTGACTTAGGGGGGCTCAGAGGGGCCCCTCTGCTGTCCTGCTGTCCTGTCTGTCACTTTGCCCTCCACACGAAAGCTCCCATCTCCTCCGTCCCCAGAATTGCCCACGTCTGAGCTTGCTCTGTTCTTTCTCACTGTAGGACTTCCATAGGACGAAAAGCAAGGAGACTAGGCATCCCCGGCCCAAGCTGAGGACTGAAACCAAGGCCTTCTAGAGAGGAAATGCAGAGCCCAGTACTTTCGCCCCCAGGCCTGGGCATTGCCTGGGACCAGCTGGCCAGTGGGCATGACAGGCTTCGGAATGAGGACAGGGGTCACTGTCCCTCCCCTCCCAACTAGGGAGGGCCAGCCAGCTGAGCCCAGGTGCTGGCTGCCCTGCCTCCTTCGGCCTTGGGGAGAGCAGTGCCCGCAGGCCCTAGGGCAGCCCCTCCGCCTCCTCCAGGGGTAAGGGGGGTGTCTGGGCGAGGCCCATGGCCCTCCTGCACCCCGCGCCGGCCCCGAGGCAGCCTCCCTGTCCTCCTGAGCTGATTTTGGGTTTTTTTCTCTGGCCCAGCATTTGCTCTTGAACATCTTGTCTCTGGATGACGAGGTGTTTCTGTCGCTGGTTGGGGTTGGGTGTGAAGTGGGGGAGGGGATAACATAAACTTGGGCTATTTTGGAGAGTTGGGGAGGGGCAGGCAAGGCAGGGCCTAGGGAACAGGCAGCCCCCAGGCCTCCCCCCGCCCCACGGACAGCATGGGCCCGTGGGCCTGGGCGCCAGCGCACCTGTGCCATCCTTGTGCCTGGGCGGCACGCGGGCCACGACCTCTGCCCAGCTCCCTGCTGGGTGATGGCTTCCTGGCCCCCCGGCAGGGGTCCCTGTCAGGCAGTAGACAGGGCCCAAACCCAGACAGCCACAGAGTCTGAGAGCCCAGGTGCCTGGAGGCGGTCCCGGGCACACCTTTGTCACCTGTAGCCCCAGTGAGCAGGGCTGACCATCTCTCCTCATGACAGGCCCCCTGGGACCAGGAGAGGGAGCAGACAGCCCCCATGGCTCCAGTCATTCCGGAAACATTTACTGTTGGACACCAAGCACGGCTCTGTCAATGCAGAGACAAGTCAGAGGTGGCGCGTATCCCTGAAAAGGGCCAGGTCAGGTGCAGCTGGTGGCAGTCAGGGGAAATTAGGTGACAGGACAGGCAGTGATAATACGAGACAGATCAGGAGTCCCAGGAGCCTCGGAAGATGAAGTTCAGTCGGAGGCAGGGGAGGAAGTGACGGGGGCGGGCGGTGTGCAGGGAGGTGCCCGCGAGGAGGCAGAAGGTGAGCTGGGAGGCCCTGCAGGGTGCTGACTGAGTTCTCTGAGGTGATTTTTAAAAGGAGGCAGGTTATAAATAAATAAATTTTCAACGTGAGTGGTGTCTACCTGTGCGGAGTGAGGGACGAGCGGAACTTCTGGCCAGGGGACGAGCGTGAGCAGAGCTAGGACAGCTTGGGACAGGGTGGGCAACCTTTGGCTGGATGAGTCCCAGGCCGGCGGTCTGGGCTGGGCTGGATTCCTCCTGGGGCAGGGACTCATTGGCTGCGAGCGGCAGCTCAGTGGCCCTGAGGGGCCCCAAGTGCTGGCGTGACGGGGTGGGATTAGGGAGAGGTTGGCCCTGGACCCTGGAGCCAGTGTGGGTCCTGGTTCCAGGTCGGAGGGCCCAGGTTCTGCTTTAGGGGCACGGGGTCTCTTGGCTAGAACTGGGGCCTCATAGGGTGGGCAGGCCATCCCCTAGGAGCCCAGGGACAGCTCAGAGGTACCCTGCCTTGCAGACACCCGCTGCTTCCCTCCTCTTAGCCCCCAGGGCTGCCCACTTCCTTCCCGGCACTGCCCGGGCTCCCGGATCTTGCTTCCCCAGAAGGCTCAGCTCCTCATCTTGTCCCCACAGCGCTTTCTCTGCAAGTGTCTTTGGCTGTGTTCTCAAATTTCTTTTCTCCTACACTTCATCCTTAATATAGGTTCCCGGGCATGAGTCTCCTTATGTTTATCTGTCCATCTGTCTCCTTGGCCCTCCCTCCTCGGGCTCCCCTCCCCTGCCCCCCACTGGTTGTATTCAGTTTCCAGTGACTGGTGTCTGTCACCTCCCCACCGTCCCCTGGCCTGTGCCAGATTCTTGAGACACTCTGGGCTCTGTGCTGAGTTTGACAAATACCATTTCTGTTCATCCTCAAAGTGGCCCTATCAGGTAAGTACCACCCTCAGCCCCTCGGCACCTCGAGCATGCTGACACCTCAGGGCCTTTGCCCTGCCCGTCCCCTCTGCCCTCCTCTGGGTCTTCTCAGCACTCCCTCAGTCTCTGCTTGGGTGTCGCCTTGGTGTTGAGGCCTGGCCTGAGCACCCTGTTTGAAGTGGCTCCCCCACCCTCATGCTCCTTACCCCCTCCTGTCTTTATTTCCCGCCCTGGTACTGACACCACCTGACATACTATATATTTTACTTTTTCATTTGTTGAGAGTCTCCTTCCACTGGAGTGTAAGGTCTAAAGGACGGGGGTGTCTTGTCTTGTGTCTTGCTCTTCCTCAGCTCCCAGAACAGTGTCTGGCGCTTAGTAGGTGCTCAACTTTCCGCCTGGTGAACAAAGATCAGAGAGGTTGAGAAACTTGCCCAGGGCCTCCCAGGAAGTAAGCATCAGAGCCCAACTTACGGCCGGAAGTGTGTGACTTTCATTTTCATCCAGGACCGTCCTAGGATGAGCTTGGTGGAGGAGGCTGGTCTCAGCGCAGGGCCACTAGCTGAAATGCCTGGGGCTGTGGAGACAGGAGGGTCCCCAGCCAGCCAGCATGAGGGGCCCAAGGGGAGCAGCGAGCTTGGAGGAGCGATGGTCTCCTACCCAGAGCCGAGGCATCTCCTGTCCCAGGTGGTGTGACCCTGCACCCTCCCAGCTGCCAGGAGAGGAGCGACTCCACCCAGCCTGGGCAGTTCTGACCTCCAGCAGAGTCCTGCCCTGGGTTCTCTTTGAAGGAGAGCGGTCCCCTTTGGTAGGGCCGGTGGGAAGGAAGCTTTCACGCACGCTGCCAGCTGCGTGGGGTGGCCCGGTGGGGGCAGAACGGGAGGCTTGAGGCCCTGTCCCCCCACCAGGGTGGTGCTGCCCCCTCCCTGGGCTGTTTTCTATCCCAGGAAGCCCCCCGATCAGGAGAGGGGGGAAGAAAGCACGGTGCCTGCCACCAGAGGGACAGCCTGGTGACAGCCCCTACTGCAGGCAGGGCCCCCAATTACCAAACAGTCATGTTTGGGCAGTAACGTAGGGGAGGAAGGAATGATTAGGGCTCTGCCTCTGTCATGGCTCGGCCTCAGGTCCACCTGTCTCCTTGGAGGGAGGGCTTCCTGGGCCTGCTGGGCACCTGCTGCCAGCCCCGGAGAGGTGGGAGGGGAGACGGAGGCCCCTCTAGGTGCCATCCAGGAGGAGTGGACTGTCCCCACGTGTTTAGTCAGAGGGCCAAACTGGAAAGAGCTCCAGCCGAGGGGCAGGAGACCTGGCCTCAGGTCTCCCTCGAGTGAGTCTTTGGTCCTCTCGGTGCCTCTGTTGCCACTGAGAAGTGGACACACATGGCTACCCGTTACCTGCCCTCATCTTCCGTGAGGTGGCGGTGAGGGGTAGAGGTGACTGGATGGGACAGCTCGTGTTAAAAAAAAAAGCTAAAGTGATTGAACATGGCGGGAATTCAGGGAGTAAATCCTAATGCAGGCGGGTGCTCAGCACTCACCGGACCTGGGGCAGCTGCGGAGGGAGGCCCGAGGCAGGTGAGCAGGGCCCAGCCACATGGTCCTCCTTGCCCACCCCCACCTGCCCCACCCCTTGGCAGTGCCTCCTGAGCTTGTTTTTCTAAATCACTAATTACCTTCACACTGGGCTCCCAGGTGGGCAGCTCTCCTGGCTGGCTTTTCCACAGAGGGAGCAAGTGAAGGCTTGCCACGCTTCTCGGCAGCCCTGGGACGTGCCGTCCCCACCCCTTACCCCATCGCTCCTCCTTTGCTTCCGGGGGCCGAACGTCAAGGCCAGGAAAGGAGCTTGAAATTCACCTTCATGGGGAAAAGCAGTCAGGAGAAGTTCTGGCAAAGTGGTCAAGTGGAGGAAGTGTCTGCCTCCCCCTTCTTCCGTGCTCTATCTGGTCATCCCGCCATGTGCAAGTGTAAATAAGTCTTAGTATGTGACAGGTGTCCATCCTAAGCCATAGGTCCACGTCCCGAAGGGTGACATGGTCATCAGGGAGCTGGCTGGGAGCAGCAGTGACAGCTCAGAGGAGGCTTTCCCCGGCCTGTGAACCGGCCCCGCCCTGGCAGGGGTGGGGACAGGTGAGAATGAAGGTACAGCCTGTGGTGTGAGGCGGTGTCGAGCTCAAGTGTCTGCATGCTTTCCAGGCTGGGCGACGTTAGGCAAGTGTATAACCTCTCTGATCCTCAGTCCCTCCTTCATAAGGTGGGAAGGTGGGCCTGCTCACAGGGCCCCTGGGGGGACGGAAGGCGACAGCACACACGGAGGGCCCCACTGTGCCAGGCACAGAAGAAACAGCTGATGCCCATTCATTCCCAAGTTCCCTCCGCAGACTGGCTCCTGCCCCAGAGCCCTGGACGTGCTGCATGTTCCCCGACCCCCCTGTGTCCTCCATGGGTGTGTTGTGGCAGGAAGAGCGGGGCGTGTGCCCCACACCGCCCCTCCTGGTGCCGACTCCCAGGGAGGAGAACAGCTCTGAGAGGCGTCACCAGGCAGGGCGACGCCACGGCGGGGTACAAATCGGGCACCGGGCAGACACGGGGGTGCCACGTCCTCTGTCACCCACCGAGTCTGGCTCAGCCCTGTGTTCAGGGAGGAAGCCCGCACCCCCCACATCCGCCCACCGTGCAGAGTAGGCCGCAGGGCGGGCCCTGGACCCCTGCTCCCGGCGCCCGACGGTGGTGAATGGCCTCGCATGAATCACAGATGAAGGCTCCATAATTGGTGCTGTTACACACGCGTTTCACCTCCATTCATAATGATTGGGCACTTAAGCCCAGCCGTTCTTCCGCCGAGCTCCGCTGTGGTTCTTTCCGAGACCCCAGCAGCTGTCGGACCGGCCGCTGCCACGGTTGGATCCTGGTGGGGCAGTTTCTTCTTCAGAGCTCAGGGTCCAAGAAATGCCCGCTCTCGGGAGGGGGGGACGGCTACTCTCAGCAGACCTCCCTGTCTCCCACCTTCCTTCAGGCGCTGCTCACTGGCGGGGTGGTCAGCTGGGACACCCCGGGCGAGAGGCAAGGAAGAGGGCTTGGGGCTTCTGGAGGTGGGTCATGGCTGGCAGAAAGGCCCAGGGTCATTCCCTCTCGCCCCCTGCCTCGGGGCGTTTCCCATAATGCAGTGGACCTCAAAATTGAGTGTGCCTCGGAATTATCTGGAAGGTGTATTAGAACAGATTGTGGGGTCCTCTCCCAGCCTTTCTCATTTAGGAGGTTCAGGCAGGGGCTGAGAATTTGCACTCCTAACAAGTTCCCCCTGACGCTCGGCTGCAGGTCCTGGGTCCCACTTGGAGGGACACGGCCTCAAAGCCTAGCTGCTCCAAAGCAGGGTGTGTGGGCGGGCAGCCTGGCCAGAGAGCTTGTCAGAAATGCAGAGTCACAGGTCCCGCCCTGACCTCCAGGGCCAGAATGACATTCTACCAAGGTTCTGATGACTCACCCCCCATGACCTTTAGAGAAGCCTGGAAGCGCACCTGTGTTACAGGTGGGCAGAGCTGGGCAGTGAGCAGGGCCCGGCAGCGACCGTCAGGCTCTTCCAGCCAAGAGCAGCCTCGAACTTCTAGGCATTGCAGCAACTATGGGGAAATATTGCCTTAAAGCACCTAAGAAGGTGGATGAAGTCCCTGTGAGGAGGGATGCTAGCTCCTGACTGTGCGCTTCAGTCCCACCCCTTACCGTCTCTAACAGACTGCCTGGGGATCCAGATCTCTACCCGCAGAGGTCCCTGTCCCCGCTGGGCCCACCCGCCCCGTCTTAAAGTTGTCCCCGCTCTCTGTCCCACCCCCAGGTGGTGGCCTTCGCCTCCCTCTTCTTCATCCTGGTCTCCATCACCACCTTCTGCCTGGAGACGCACGAGGCCTTCAACATCGACCGCAACGTGACGGAGATCCACCGGGTGGGGAACACCACCCGCGTGCGCTTCCGGCGGGAGGTGGAGACCGAGCCCATCCTGACCTACATCGAGGGCGTGTGCGTGCTGTGGTTCACGCTGGAGTTCCTGGTGCGCATCGTGTGCTGCCCGGACACGCTGGACTTCGTCAAGAACCTGCTGAACATCATCGACTTTGTGGCCATCCTGCCCTTCTACCTGGAGGTCGGGCTGAGCGGCCTGTCGTCCAAGGCGGCCCGCGATGTGCTGGGCTTCCTGCGGGTGGTCCGCTTCGTGCGCATCCTGCGCATCTTCAAGCTCACGCGTCACTTCGTGGGGCTGCGCGTGCTGGGCCACACGCTGCGCGCCAGCACCAACGAGTTCCTGCTGCTCATCATCTTCCTGGCGCTGGGCGTGCTGATCTTCGCCACCATGATCTACTACGCCGAGCGCATCGGCGCCAGGCCCTCCGACCCGCGGGGCAACGACCACACCGACTTCAAGAACATCCCCATCGGCTTCTGGTGGGCTGTGGTCACCATGACGACGCTGGGCTACGGGGACATGTACCCCAAGACGTGGTCGGGGATGCTGGTCGGGGCGCTGTGTGCGCTGGCCGGGGTGCTCACCATTGCCATGCCGGTGCCGGTCATTGTCAACAACTTCGGCATGTACTACTCCCTGGCCATGGCCAAGCAGAAGCTGCCCAAGAAGCGGAAGAAGCACGTGCCACGGCCGCCCCAGCTCGAGTCGCCCATTTACTGCAAGTCCGAGGAGACCTCGCCCCGGGACAGCACCTACAGTGACACCAGCCCCCCTGCCCAGGAAGAGGGTGTGGTGGAGAGGAAACGGGCAGGTGAGGTTGGAGCTCGGGAGGGAAAGCCACCTCTGCCGCCATGGCCGAGGGCGTCCCCTGGTGATCCTCCACCCTTGGAATCTGGAATTGCACCTGCCTGCTCCGGGCTGCCCTAAGTGTAGCCCGTGCCTTTATGGGGGCCAAGTACTGAGGCCGACTCTTTCTCCCCTGTGGTTCCCTGATAGTTTCCTGAGCATCAGGGTCTGTGGGGTGAGTATCCCGCTGAACTTAGGCTGTGGTAGGCTGTAAGGTAGAAGCCTAGGTTTCTAATCTCATCTTGCCCACTCTGCTGTGTGCCCTGAGGCCAGTCGCTCACCCTCTCTGGGCAGAGGTTCCTCACCTGTGAAGTGGGAATGGTATTAGTACCCTACCCACAGGCCTTTGATGAAACCCAAACAAATGACAGAAATGAAAGTCCTTTGAGATGCTAAAACCACTTTACAAATCTCAGACGCTGTCCTTATCAGCTGGAGAGCAGCGCGCTGTTCTTCCAAGGTGTGTGGACACACGAATCACGTCTCCACAGGTTCGAGGCTGCCCTCTCTTGGTCTGATAAACGTGCTGACGTGACACCAGCGGGAAGCTGCTTTCTGTGTGGCACAATCTATCTAGATCGAGTCCTGGGCTTGGGGGACGGAAGGGACCGCCCAGGCAGTGGCCCAGGCAGGGCTGGGAAGGTCACAGCAGCCGATCCCTGCGTCCTGGACAGGGAGGGTCTGTGAGGTTGAACCCTGTTCTTCAAGGACGAGAGGGGCCACCCGGGAACTTAGACACCGCCTGAGTCAGGAGACAGGAAAGGAGGTTGACTTACTTTACCCTCGGCAAGGTGGAGTTAGGTCAAAGCGGGGAACCTAACTAGGGGGTGTGGGATGGGCTCCTGAGGGAGGGTGGGATTCCTGGCACGGGGGGCCGTTGGGTGCTAGGCTGTCGGGGAACTGGGGGTGGGCCAGGACACTGAGGTAGCAGCCCCTGGCTAGGCTCTGTGGGCAGAGTGGGACTCGTCCGCCAGGGCAGGTGCCTGACCAGGGGCGCTCACCTGTGGCCTGTCAGTGGGTGCCTGTCACACATGCTTCAGCGGGTCAGGGCCTGGGGCGTTCGTACCCAGCATGCTCCCCTCTGCGCCTCCACCAAAGTGCTACCCCCTTCCCCGTCCCTGAATAGAGATCCCCGGGCTGGTGCCCCAGGGACTCTCAGCTGTAGCCTGAGGCCTGTTCGGGGCTCAGGGGGAACCTGGTATCACAGTGTACACGTCCGCAGGCCAGCGCTCAGTGCTCACTGACCTGTGGCCCTCGGCCCTGCCTCAGCTGGACCTTCCCCGCGTGGCCAGAGTCGGCATTACCGGCCAATGCCGGGCCGCTGCCCTCAGACCGAGCAGTCCCCCTTCTCCAGACCCAGGGGCTCCACGCCGCCTGGGCTGCTGCCTGAGGGAGCCTGGGGCGAAGAGCCAGCAGCAGCGAGAGCCGAATGGGGTCCCCCAGACCCAGAGGAGCCTGGAGTGCAGACAGCTGTCTAGCTCGGGTGCCTGGTAAACCAGGGTAACTGTCTTCAGGAGGTCCGGGCGGACAGCTGTGGAACTACTCTGTTGGTGTCGCCTTGGCTGGGCCACCCAGCGCCCCAACAAGCCAGGCGCATCAAGGGTCAGCCTGAGCCAGACCCAAGGAGGGAGCAGGGTCTGCTGCCTGCCCGGGCCCAGACTCCCTGCTCAGGACAGCTATCTCCCAGGAAAGATGCTCAGCCCGAGGCTGGGAGGGAAGCCAGCATCCTGCCCCCTGCCCCCAGGACCAGGCCCACGCCCTGGGTCCCCTCCTCAGGGTGGAGAAGGGACACGCTAGTCTGGGATCTAACTGACCCCAGGTGACCCTGTGAGGAGGGTCCACAGCCCTCACGTGGTTCCCTTTCTGTCTGCCCCCGTAGATTCCAAGCAGAACGGTGAAGCCAACGCGGTGCTGTCAGACGAGGAGGGAGCCGGGCTCACCCAGCCGCTGGCCTCCGCCCCCAGCCCCGAGGAGCGCCGGGCCCTGCGCCGCTCCGGCACGCGAGACAGGAACAAGAAGGCCGCAGCCGCCTGCTTCCTGCTCAGCGCTGGGGACTATGCCTGTGCTGACGGGAGTGTCCGCAAAGGTATGGCTCCCCAGGCAGGGCAGGGGGGGAGCCCCCCACAAAACTTGAGGTCCCCTCCGCCCCAGAGGCCGTGGCCTCCATCTCCTCTGCCTTGGACGCATCCCCACTTTTAGGATGGGTGCCCTGACCCCCAGTCCCCGAGTTCCTTAGAAAAGGCCTGTGGCATTCTCAGAAGGTACCCACAGCCCGCTCTCCGCAGGTGACCCTAGAGAAGACAAGGGGACCCTAGAGAAGACAAGTGCTGACCGCGAGGGGATGTGGGTTCGGGGTCCCTGCCCCACCCCCCAGTTTGTTACCTTCCCCTCCTCTGGCTCCTCCTGAGACCTTCAGGCCCGGCTTCCCAGGGTCACGGCCTGCCTTTCCTGCAGCCTCCCTTACACACAGCTGAGGCTCCCTAAAGTGAGCGGTCCCATCAGCCCTGGGGAGGCCACTTCCTCCATCCTGCTCTCGGGGGCCTGGAGCCCAGGAGGGGCTGACCCAGCTCCTCAGGCCCCTGGGATGTGGCTTGAGTAGAGCCACAGGGTGACCAGGGGTGGGGGGCAGGGAGAGTGGGCCCCCTCCAGGGAGTGTTCTGAAGAACTTGGAGAGTGCAGGGGGGCCACCCATGGCCTCCTGTCCTGGAAGGCGACAGTGCCACCAGTAGGCACAGGCCCGGCTGCTGGAGCCAGGGTTCCTGGCCTGCGAAGGGGCAGGAATGATCACGGATGGCCGAGGGCCAGCGGTGGCTGGGGACCGGGGTCTCAGGGCCGGGTGTTCCTTCTGCCCAGCCCTTGATGACTTTCCTGGTTTTTCTTGCCCTGACCAATGGTTTAACTTCCTTGAACATCCTTTCTGGTTTCAGAATCCACCCTGACTCCCCCAAAACAAAGCTGTGCCGTGGTTCTTGGGCCACTTATGAATGAGCCCTCCTTCAGCCCAATCCCCCTACCACTTCCCACTGTCCCCAAAGCCTGGGCCAGGTCTGGGTTGACTGAGGCAGGGGCAGTGGCTGCTGCAGGAATAGCCTGTGATGTCTCAGTCCTCCCAAGGATGTCCCCCCAAGGATGTCCCCCCAAGGATGTCCCCTGGCCTGTCCAGCCATGCAGCCTCCAGAGCCACCTTCCCAGGCCCCTGGCCCTGGTCCTCTCAGCACCCCCGCTCCCACAGGATGCCTAGGGCGCCCGGACCCTAACCTGGCCCTGAGGGGCGTATGTCAGCCCGAGCCCTGCTGGCTCTCAGAAGCAGAGGCTTCGGCCTGACAGCTGGAAGGAGGTGGCCCAGAGGAGAGGCCCCAGCCGAAGGGCAGCTGGTGGCTGTGCCCAGACTGCTGCACCCTCTCCTGTGTCCCTCTGGTCACCCCTGGCCTCTGCACGCCCCAGTCCTCTGGCTCTGGAGGTGTCTCTCTCCCCTGCTCCCCACTCCAAACGTGCAGAGGCTCCACTGTGTCCTGGTCAGACCTGGACCCTACTCGGGCTAGGGGAGCCCACGAAGTGGCCAGCCCAGAATGTGAGGAGGGGACACCACCCTCGTGTAGGACTTGGGCAGCCCTGTTCTCACCCCAGCGTGGTGAGGGGCTCAGTGGCGGTCACGCAGCGGACGAGACCGGGAGGGTGCACGTCAGGAGGGACCGAGATGTATGGGGAGCAGGCAGCCCCTGGGGCAGGGGTCGCACGTGGGCATGCGTGGCGCCTGCGCCCCACCACCAAATCTCTCTGGGTGCTGGTGGGGCCTGGCTGCTCTATTTTCAAGATGCCTCTACACTGCTTCTTGGCAACAACCATGTCACTCAGCCAATTAGAGTAACCTTCGAGAGGGAACAGGGGGTTGCCGGGAAACAGGCCGTGCAGCGCGCTCGGCAACTTTTCCCTGTGCCGGACTCTGCCGCGCTCACTTCTCTGCGCTCAGGCTTCACGTAGGACCAGGAGCGGGTGGGCACAGGCCTCTGCCAGCCACTGGCGCGGACCCCCTTGTCCGCCTGTAGCTGTGCACGCATCAGAGTGAGAGCTCCCTGGGAGGAAGGTGGCAGGTGTCACTAAGGCTTCCAAGGGCTGAGGAAGGAGGGTGCTGGGGTCTTCATGCAACTGGAGAGGCACTCGGGGCACAGGTCAGCTGGGTGTGCGGCCCTGGAGTCCGTCCTAAGGAGCCCAGGTGACCCAGAGAGCAGGGAGAGTCAGGCAGCCTTTCCCAGGCAGGCCTGCCCTGCAGGGGGGGCCCCTGGAGTGTGGATGCCCTGGAGCTGCTCAGGTGAGGAGCGTGCCCTCTGACCCCTGTGCCTTTTCTTCACCAAGGCTGTGAAAAGTCCAGGAGTCTAAACAACCTCTCGGCAGCGGCTGCAACCAGCCTGGGGCTGTCACCACTGGCAACGAGATTCAGCTCGCCCTACCCTCCGAGAAAGCTCCTGTTCCCCCTCCCCACCCGCCCCCTCCCCAGCCCACCTCCCGGGCACTCGGCCTCGTAGCTGCGCCTGGCCTGCCAGCCCCATTCCTCCTGGGGCCCAGGGACCTGCGCCAGGGGCAAGAGAATCTAGGCCCCTGAGCTTCCTCCACAGCACCCAGCTCCCCAGAATGCTCGGGTCTGGGCCTGAGAGCAGGGGGAGATTACTCTCAGGGCCCCTATTCCGAGCTGGAGGGGCCGGCATGCCCCCAAGACCTGTGACCCCGAGCCCTGCCTCCCCACAGGGTCCCACCTTAATAATCACAGCAAATACATGTCCATTCCTGTGGCCTTCAACCAGTAAGCAAACAGCCTGAAACCGAACAGCTCTGTCTGTCTGTCTGTCCATCCCACACCCAGACCAGCAAGGAATAAGGCTGTCCCATGGGGCATCTCTGCTGCTGTCCAGGGCCTTCTCTCCTGAGGGGAGCGGTGCCCCCCGTCCCTCAGAGAAGAGGCTGCTGTTCTCCAGCTCTGGCCTGGGGCGCAGGTGGCGTCCCCAGAGTCGGAGCCCCAGGAGAGGCCACCCGGTGCCGGGAGGCCGTCCTTTCGGGGTGACACCCGGCAGCGGGCCCGGCATCCCATCTGCGCGCCGAGCCTCGGCACCCCTCACCGCTGCTCCCTCCTCTGCTTCCACGGCAGTTTCTCCTCCCCCCTCCGCTGCCTCACACAGCCCAGCCTCCGAGTCGCCTGCCGCTCCCACCCAGCCTCTGCGCTCTGTATTGCTGCCAGAACCAGAGACTCATCTAATTTCTATAATTAAGTGTATTCATTTACCTAACGAGCCCAGGAGCACGACAGATTTGTGAGTCAGTCAGTGTGTGATGGGGTGTGCCCTGGGCAGGGGCAGCTGAGGGGTAGTGTGGGGACAGCCGTCTCCTGCACCCCTCCTGCACGGGCGCCCTGCCACTCCCAGGGAAGGCTGAGCCCCAGCACCTCCCTGCCCCCCAGCGGTGCACAGAGCAGGGCTCCCCGGGCAGGCCCTCCGAAGCCCAGGGACGGAGGGGCGTCGTTTCCCCTCCACCTGATGGGAATGAGACCTGACAGCAGAGCCGTGCGCCTGGCCATTTTTAGAGTCAGATTATGCAACTTTGTGGAGGGAATGACTAAGTAAAGTCAGTAGCTGCTTCGTCCAAGGTGGGCAGAGATAGGTATGGCAGGACAGTATTCAGGAGGATGCTGGGAAATCTGGGGGCCGCCCTGGAAGGTGAACTGGGCAGAAGGGTCAGATCATCTCCCGGAGGGCCGGCAGCCTCCCCAGGTCCACGTCTCCTTCAGCCTCAGGCAGACACGGAATGTGCCTTCCAGAAAGGTCTGTCCCAGGTGGGAGCTGGGATGGCTCAGCCCTGCTGTGGTGTCTGGGGCCTGTCTCCCACTTGCTTTAAGAGTTGAGAAGATACAGGGGTATCCATGTGACCACCGTGAAGAAGGAACAGGTCCCTTTAAGGGACAGGGACAGGAAAGCCCTGTGGATGAGGATGGAGACGCCAGGAATCTTCTCCCCTCACCGCCCAGCTGCTCCTTTGCGAGGACAGCTTCAGCCTTGCCCCCGCAGGGCTCCCTGGCTCTGGGGGCCTGGCTCTGACAGGGACGTGGCCAGTGAGGTGTCCAGTTTAGCGCGGGCCCCGCAGCTATTTTCTCTGACTTGCGTTTCTGCTTCGGGGAACTGCGGTGGCTATTTCGGTGGCGGCCCTGCAGTTGTCAGGAGCCCAGGTTTCCACGGCACCCACCGCCTCCTTCCCTCCCACGGGGACGGGCGTGCTCACAGCACCCCTGTGGCAAGCACAGATGTCCCTGGGCGACGTGGTGCAGGCGTGCCAGGCTGGGGCCCCCAGTGCCTTGGGAGTGGGGCTCCCACACGTCCCTCCTGGTCCCCTGGCCCCGGTGGGGGAGACCCAGACCCTAGCAAATGGGAGACCCGAGTAGGCTGTATGCCGCTCTACTTCTCAGGACTTCAGCCTTCCCAGGGTGCTGGGGAAAGTTCTGGAGCTCACAGAGACCCTGGGCTCTGCCTGGGGAGGCCGTGCTTCTGGGAAGGCTGAGACAATCTGAGAGCGCAGTCTGCTTCACCTTGCATCCTGACTTGGACCCGTACTTGGCTTCTAGAAGCCTTTCCTCTATAGCTGAGGCTCAGCCTTTCCTTGCCGAGCAGGGAAGCAGCCTGGTAGGAGTTGTTAACCTTGCCTCCCAGTTTGTACCAGGGCTCCTGGTGACCCTAGAGGCCACTTCTCAGCCCCCAGGGCTTCTGAGAGGAGTGGCTGTGAGCTGGACCAGAGGGGAAGGTGTCTGTCTGTTCAGCCCGGAGCCCCAGCTGCATGCAGGGGAGGAGGTTGGGAGGGGGGCTGCCATTCACAGGCTTCCTGGGAGAGGAGGGCCTCTGATCTTGGCAGAGAGCTGCTAGCTCGCCTTCTGAAGTCCCTGCCCCCACAGCAGCCTCCCTGCCAGTCCCAGCTGGGCCTGCCCTGGGAGGGTAGGGGAAGAGCAGGCTGGGGCCACTGACCTCATAGACGGGGCTGGAATGCCCAGAGGGCTCCCTGAGGGCTTTGCTTTCTGGCCTTCTCTCCTGACCCTCCCTGTGCTCCTGCGAGATTGAGGAAGGGGGCTGGGCAGGCTGCAGCAGCCCCGTGGAAAAATGGCAGGGCCCCAGGTGGTGGTGGCAGATGGAGCCGTGGGGGGAGCCCAAGTGGGGCAGGCGGTAGCCCGGGTGATAGCTTGTGGGTTACAAGCCAAGCAGGAACCTCCCCCCTGCCTCGAGCCAGGCTGCACAGCCCGGGTCCCTCTCCACTGTACTGGAGCTTTGAAGACCCGGCCTAGTGGTTCCCGGAGTTCATTCCCTCCGCAGGTATGGAGATGAGCTGCGACATCACTGGGGAGGCCCCTCGGCCCAGAGCTGGGTGGGCAGAGGGGCGATGAAGGGGCTCCCCCCATACCCTGACCCATCCCTGCTCTTCCTGGCCTCTTAGCCCTGGGCCCCTGTGCTGTCCAGCTCTGCTCCTGGCCTGCTCGCCGGCCCACAGCCTGTGGGTCGGCAGCTGCCTGCCTTCTAACCTCTCATTCTTTGTGTCTCCCTTCCTTTTGCTGAACGCCTTGCCCTCCGCCCCCAGAAGGCAATGTTGGGCCGAAAGTGTGCGTCCCAGTGTCTCACACCTGTGCTCTTTAAACACAGAGACCTGCCAGGACGCCCTCTCGTCCAGCTATGCCCAGGCTGAAGTGCTCACCCTCTCTTAAAGCGGCACCAGCGTGAGAGAGACAGGCAGACAGACAGAAAGCCAGAGGCTTAGGGGAACTCTGGAACCCAGGCAAGAATCTTTCGCTGGGAAAGACGCAGATATCCTTGTTTGCACAAGACTGATGGAAAACCTCCCGTGTGACCCTCGGGGCCCAGAGCCATCCGGGTCTGACGTTTTGTTCTGTTGTACATTGAAGAGATATATATGCACATATAGTATCTATATTCATACATACTATACTCTTGTGTGTAGTGCACGTGCTATTGGTGGTCTGTCTTCGTTAGGCTGTCTCCCCAAGCCCTTGACCCTCCCCCAGGCCCCGTTCCCTTCCCTTCACTGATTCCTCGTTTCTGCTGTACGTGTGTGTGCAACGTCCCAGGAAAAGCGGGCCTGGAACTGCCAGTCCAGCTGGGTGGTCCCAGGCTAGACTCCGTTGGGGGTGTGACCCCTGTGGGCTGGTGGCCTGTGGAAGGCCAGATTGCCCCCCAGGGTCCCTGCCCCACCCCACCCCAGAATGGGGTTCTACCTCCCACCCCACGCCCCAGCTGTTGGGGGACTTCCAGGGGCTTCTCTGCAGCTTCTCGCACTCCCCTCCTTACCTGTGTCCTTGACTGAGGGGGCATTTTGTCTTTTTTTTTTTTTAATGTTGGGTTTTTCTGTCTCCCTCGTCCACTTGTTTTTAAAGATGCTGCTGGGCAGACGGGCAGGGAAGGGGTCTGTCTGCCCATCGGGCTCAGGGGTCTGAGAAGGGGAAGCCTTGGGCGAGCGGAGACCAGTTGCAATACTGTACTTCCTGGCCGGTGGCCAGAGGACGCGTGCAATAGCAGAGGCCAGGTGACCCCTTCGACCTTGGCCTCTGCCCCTCCCTCAGCCCTCCTACCCCTCTGCCGCACTCCCCGCCTGTCCCGCCCCGCCCCGCCCCGGTGTTGGTCCTTTTCCGAAGCTGTCTCCTCCCGTGTGTCCGAGGCAAGCCACGGCCGGGGCCGTCGCCCCGCCGCCCTGTCTGCATGCCTTCGACTGTCATGCTGTGCTCCATTCTCAATAAAGACACCTGGGACATCCGCTGCTCCCGCTGTTCCAATGACTGCCTCCGCCTCTCCTTCCGGCTCCAGGTCTGTGGGGACCTCCCTGGGCTTCCATCCCAACGCAGGAGACACGCGGCACCCTCCTGCCCTAACCCCGCCCCCCACCAGGCATCATCCCTTTAGAGCTGGACGCGATGCTCAGCGAGGAAAAGGGAGCCGCCCAAGGTCTCGCACTAAGCTGGGACCCCCGCCCACAGGCAGCGTTCTCATCCTGCCACTGAACCTCCCACCATCCCGTGGAAGCCAAGGCTGCTGTTTGTGTAGAGAGATCCACTGTGCTCCTGCTGGGTGGTGCGGGGAGGGGGGGGGCCTCCCCTCCTCCTGAAATCGCGCCGTTTCTATGTGGGCCAGGGCCCTGGGGAGGGACGCCAGAGTCGTTGAGATGCCCGGATGGCTGACTAAGCGGGGCTGACGAGGCACTGGTACCACAGCGGGGACCGCACAGGGCTGGGGAACCAGCGCCTGCGGGGCCCAGAGAGGGGAGGCTGGGGTGGTGGGAAGGGACAGTCAGACGTGGTCCCTCAATGTCACACTCAGAGGGGCACACGCAGGGCCGGCTTCCTGGGCGTGGAGGCTGGGCGGTTGCTCACAAGGGCCCCCATGCTCTCAGCTGTCACCATCTTGAAGTGACGAGTAACTGTCGAAGAAGGGGCCCTGGGTTTCCATTTTGCGCTGGGCCCTGAGGATTATGTAGCCAGGCCCGGGTGCCTGTCTGTGCCCCATACTCTTACCTTGCTTCTTACCCCTCCTCCAGGCTCCATCAAGTCACACAGGCCTCAGGTGACAGTCTTGGCCTGCCACTTCCGAGGTGGGTCACTTGGGACAACTCAGGGAACCTCGGTTTCCCTGTCCGTGGAATGGGGATAACGGTAGCCTCTCTTTCAGGGCCCCTTCTCTCTATGCAACGACCAGTAGATGGGCGAAGGTCTTAGCTCCTGCCCCTCCCCCCGCCCCGAGCTCTCAGCCTTTTGTCCCCAGGTTTCTGCCATCTCCTTGTCCAGCCACACCGAGAGAGGACAAGAGCACACTGTGGGGTTGAGTGAGGAAGGCAGGGCCGAGGGCAGGGAAGATGCAAAGGGAAGCCTGTTCCTGAAACGTAGGGGGAAATCGGGCCTGGAGCCTGGGCCCGCAGAGGCACGGTGTGGCAGGCGGCCAGTCGTCAATTAAAGATGAAACCTCTCCTCCGGCAGCGGAGGTCAAGTCGGGCTTCCACCCCCCAGGACAGGAGAAAGCCATTTGCAGCCAGGCTTGCCTCTCAGAAGCTGGGCGGGCGGTAATGGGGTGGGATACTTGGTTGGCTTTATAATGATATTACGCATCAGGGCCCACGTCCAAAATGGCTGGGGGTTTTTGTGTGTGTGTTTTTTTTGTAGATCATGTGGAACCATTTCATGATCAGGGGCTGAGAACCCAACTGACAAGCAGCCCCAGGGTGCCGGATGCCAGGGTGGCCCTGTGGGGACCGCAGGAGATGCAGCTGGGGTCGCGATGACACCATCAGACCCCTGGAGGGGCCAGGGGCCAGGGGCAGGGCGGCAGGGAGAGCGCCCCTCCTCCCACCTCCCAGGAACTGCAGGCCGTTCTCCCAAGGAGGACCAGGCTTGGCGTCCTGTGGTCCCCGCAGCTGCAGGGGAGCCCCAGCTAGGGAGCTGGTCAAAAGGGCAGGACCCCGGTAATGGAGACTGACTTCGGTAGTCAGAGAGACTCGGGTTCGAGCCCTGGCTCTGTCACTCCCTAGTAGTGTGATCTTGGGCAAATGGCTGAAACTGAGTGACCCTTGACTTCCTTATCTGTAAAATGGGAGCAATGATGCTGCCGATGGCCTGGAGCCGAGGGGAGAGTTCAGTGAGGCGGGGCCTGTGGAGCCCTGAGACAGTGCCTGCCTCATCATCACTGCTTACCACTATGGGGGGGTTGGGAAGTGACTCACCCCAATAACCACGACCAGTGTGGTGGGATGGCCTCACCTTTCAAACAGGTGCCACGAATTAGCCTCATTTTGGTGACGCCCTCCTTTCCCGATGAAGGAGTAAGACAGGGTAATAATAGCCAACAGCGGATGTTTATGGTGTGCTGGGCCTGCCTCAAATGCATCCCGAGATGTGTGGTGTTGTCATCCTTGGTTCGTGGAGGAGAAAACAGCCCCGCAATGGCAGGTCGCTTCTCCAAGGTCACACAGCCCATAGGCAGGCGGCAAAGCTGGGACTGAACCCGAGGAGCCTGGCTCGAGGGGCCCGATACTTAGCTGCTGCCTGAACGAAGCGCACCTAAGTCACAACCCCTAGGGTAGGGGTGCGTGCTTTTTAAGGATTTTATATTCTTACTGTCAGTGGATTCTCCTAGCAAAGGTATCGTTTCCCGCTTTCGTAGATACGACACCGAGGCTTGAAGAAGTGAGCGATAGAATCGAGTCACCCCTCCCCCAGGCCCCACACCACACAAAGGCGAGGAGAAGGCTGTCTTTCCAGGCTTCTTTCATTAATTAGCAGGAGGTTACACCCCACTCAGGGAGCGACTGCTCTCTCCCGTACCCCTCGGCGTTTTATTGTCTCTGCTCTGAAGGGGATGGTCAGTGGGGACCTGTCTAGAAACCAAGTTAGAAGACTTGGTGGAGACGTGACCCCCACCTTCGGGTGCTTGAAGCGCATCCGAGCAGAAGTGGGTTTAGATTATTCTCTGGGTCCAGGCAGAGGGGTTCCGTCCCCGGCCGTTCGGAGAGACGCTGGATGATGCTGTGCCCGGGGTTCCGTCCCCGGCCGTTTGGAGAGTCGCTGGATGATGCTGTGCCTGGGGCTTGTGGGAAGAATCTCTGCTCAGCACGGAAGGTGGAGTTAGAAACCCTCTCCCACTCCTGAGTGGTTCCGACGCCCGTGGGGCCGCCCAGGTATTGAGAGGTGGAGACGGGCCCAGAACCCAGGTCAGCACAACTCTGATGAGGTCTTTCCCAGCATGCCTTTCTTCAAAATCCTAAACTCTGGGTGGGATTCCCTGCTAGACTCCCCGTCTGCCTCTTCCCGGCCAGCCCCGGTGTATGCCAGGGTGGGGGCCAGCGCTGGTGGTGCATCTAGTCCCAAGGGACTTGGGGGACCACCTGTACTCAGCACGCCTCCCCCTACAGCCTAATCACAGTGAGTGAGCACTGCCTTCCTGTCCCAGCTCCAGGCCCCCATGTGTGCCCGCTCTGGTCCCCACACGGCAGGTGGCTCATGAGCTGGCTGAGTCCCCTGGGCCTGTGGCAGCCACACCTGGGCCATAGGCAGCCTGTGTTGTTCCAAAGACCAGCAAGGGCAGCGGGAGACGCCGGCACATGCCCTCACCGGGGCAGCCTCTTCTGGGCATCGTAGTCCGAGGGGAGGGAGGCAAGGGAGACCTGCGGCTGCAGGTCAGACCGGGCAGAGGCCTTCTCTGCTGGGGCCGGAAGCTTCTCCTTTCCCTACTGGGCTGTGGAACTGGTGCCGCCCTCTGCCCTGTTCGCCTGATCCTAGGACCACTCCACGACTGCAGGGTGCTGCCTTTGGCTGAGTCAGGGACTCTGCTTCCTAAATCAGCAATACTGGGCTTGGGGCGATGGGCTGGCTAGCAGGGGTCCCTTCCTTTCTCTCTCCCCACTCTTGCCCAGGTGACCTCATTCACCCTCATGGCCTTAAACACCCTCCAGGCACTGGGGACAGCCACAAGCACAGTCCCAGCCCAGAACTCTGCTCTCAACTCCATCCGCCCATCCATCTGTCTGACAAACCCATACTGAGCCTCTTCTCTATTCTCGTTCCTGCTCTCCATGCTGGAGGGGTAACAGTGACCCCAACAGCCAGCCCCCTTCCCCTTCCTGCTTTCCGGGCCCACTCACACTGCCTGCCGGGCCCCTCGCTGGCCCCTCCACTGCCTCCCTGACACTGGGCTTGGAACTCACCCCTCTGTCCCTGGTCTTCCCCTCTGTGTGTGCTACCCCCAGCCTCCCCAAGGCTGACCGGAAACTGGGGTGCCATCATTACGACTGCTCTCTCATTCATTAATTCCCTCACTCCCCATGCGTTATATCTTTAGCAAACGCCTGTGCTGTGTCCGGGGGGGACCAGGAGTGAGCAATGTCAACAGGGTCTCTGCCCTCAGAGAGCTCGCAGTCCGATGGGGCAGACACGCCCAAAGATCGGTCGATGGAACGGAAACACCATAATGTCTTCTACCCGCCTTCCAGCCCATTAGCAAGCTCTGTCTCTCCTGGCTCTGAAATGTATGCACATACTCTTCATCCCCTATTCTCCTCACCTGGGCACAACCTCTCACCCGGTCTCCCTGGGGCCCATCTGCCCTTCTGTCCAGCTCGCTGGGTCACCCAAGCTCCACCCAGCAGCCAAGGGACGGAACTTCTTAAAAGGGAAGCCAGGGCCTGCTCTCCTGCTGAAACCTTCCGCGTCTGGATTCCCACTGCATTTCGAATAAAACCCCGGCAGACTCCTGGGGTCCTTTCCTGTCCCTGCAAAGCATTCCTGCCCCGCCCTTCGCCCTCCGGCCCCACTTCCCGCCCAGCCCGCCATTGGTGGCTTATTCCCCTCGCACAGGCCCGCTCCCCTGACTCCTTTACTGGCTGAATTCTCACCCTTTGAGTCTGGCTTTAAATGTCACTTCCTCGGTGAGGCCCCCCTTCGCCCCCTACCCCCCGCTGTGTTTGTGTTTGTACTGCAGCTGGCTCATTTTCCCCACGGTACTGAGACCCCTTGGAACGGCATATGTGCTTACCGCCTGCCTCCCTGTAAGAGCCTGGGCCTGGGGCGGTACTGGGGCCCCATCAGTCTTTTCCGAATGAACGACCAGGTGGAGAGGGCCCTGCTGAACTCCAGCCTCCCTCCTCCCTACCCCAGCTCTGGCTCCAGCTGGCTTTGCACTTCACTTCTAGGGCATTCCTGAGAGGCGTGGGGGAACACGGGAAAGCTCTCCTCTTTGCATTATGCATTTCCTGCCCGAGAAACTGTCAGAATAATGAGGGTTGCGAGGGGGTGGGGAGGAGAGTTCCCAGAGCTCTTCCTTTCTCTTCCTTTGGAACTTGGCGTTTGTACCTGGTGGTTCAGGTTCCTGTGAGCTTCCCCCTGCCCCACAGCGAGCTCCCCAGAGAGCCGATTCATCCTGGCTCCCCCCGGGGCCCAGCTGCTCCAAGAACAGTAGGTGCTCAGGGAAATGTCCCAAGGAATGGAGAAAGGGAAGAGATGAGGAAGAAGGGGAGGAAAGAGGAAGAAGAGGGAGGGACAGTGAAGGGGGTGATGGAGAGATGAATGGAAGGATGGAGGAAAGGAAAACCTGGAACAGGGACTCGCCTGGCCCGGCGTTGCCCTCAGGCCAGTCTCCCTACCCCCATGCAGTCCTTCCTGAACTCAGAGCCTCCTGATCCCGCTCAGGCCTCTGGGTGGGACAGCGGCACCCCCCTTCCCCGCCCCAGCGGCACCCTGAGCCCAGGCACACAGACCCCAGGGTCTCTGCCCTTCACCCCAGGCACCACTGCATCCCTAATGTCCCTAGAGACTCCCCGATAACACCTCCTTCCAGTTCCTCATCCTGAGGCCCCAGGCCTAAGGACATTTACTTCAAATTCAGTATCCGTGATCACATGTTCAGAGCAGACAAAGGGAACCAAACAAAAACCCTGAGCCCCAGGCCAGGCCAGGTGCCCCTCGGGAAGAGCAGGAATGAGCCCAGGAGGCTCTGAGGCCCAGAGATGCTGCTCCTGGACTAGCTGTTGCCATGGTGGCCCTCCCTGGGTGGTGGCTCCCAAGTTGCTACAGAGAGCAAAATTGTACCACTGCCACCAACGCCGCCCTGGAGAGGCTGCCCCAAGATCCTCAAACCTGGTGGCCCACCTGTGACATCCTCTCAGCGTACCAGGCCACGCAAGGCCAAGGGACAGGAGTCAGAACCAGCTCCCTTCCTGACACCCCTGCATCCAGCCTTGGGCCCCAGGGCCGCCTCCTCCCCTGAGGGCCAACACTGTTTGTGCTTCTGGCAAATCGATTAGGGACCTCGGTTCTCTCAGGACTCCACTGCAGGTGGCAACCAGCTCCTGGGAGCCTGGGGTGGGATGTTGAGTGTACAGGATAGGTACGAAGGTTCCAGTGGTACCACTCTCCCTCCAGGCCTCAGTGTGCTGGATTGTGACAAGTTGCGCTTCCCTGGACAGGACTAGAAAAGTGATCTCTGGTCCTCTTCATCTCTCCTCTTGGATTTTTCTCTCCCCTTGCCAAGGGCTCTCACTAACTGCCACCATCTTATTGACCCTTAAGCACACACACACATTTCCAGGGTCCTTCTGTTCTCTTCATTTTCTAATCCATGCATAGGAAAGTATCTTGTATCAGTCAACCACATTCTAGTATAAATGAGGGCCCATGTATATTTTATTTCCTTGGACATGGGATTACTAGACCTCCTCTCAATTTATGGAATGAGAGCCTTGTTCTCTCTTATAGGGAATCCTAGCACCAGAGAGCTCCAAGCAGAGTACATACTTTTTTGTTCAAAGGAGAAAGAAAGCGGGAGCTTCCTTGTATGAGTCAAAATATAGGGCCCTACAAGGAATTCTGGCTTGGCCCTCATTAACTGAAAAGAAAATGGAGCATGAAAGGGAAATCATAAATGAGGTACAATACGACAGAAGCCTGTAGACAGAAGATCCTCTCCTTTTTGTTCCCCTTTGACATTCTAGTATTGCATCCGTAGCCTGGCAAGCTTTTATACATCCCTTAAGGCCCACTCAACTGTCACCTCCTCTGAGAAGCCTTCCAGGACTTTCTTTAAGCTCTCACAGCACCTTGTTGCCCCTCCATTAGACTCAGCACAGTGAGGGTGTGTTGCTTATTTTCTCACTTATAGATGCTCCATGTGGTAACACTTCTATCTCCAGCCCCTGCTCAGTGTTCAGGGTCTCAACAAGGAAGGAAGGAAGGAAGGAAAGAAGGAAAGAAGGAAGGAAGGAAGGAAGGAAGGAAGGAAGGGCTGACTTCTGTCATTCATCCCTGTCATTCCAGGTCATGTCTAGGCCTCATAATTTGTCCAGAACAACCCCTGGGCTGCTGGGCCTCTCCCTCTCCCACCCGGCCAGTGTGTCCCAGCCAAGTCTACCCCCGGCTCCCCTCGGCTTCCCAGGCTCTGACAGGCTGGGTCTCGCTTTCCTGGTGTTAATGGCTTTGGACTGGCACCTGAGTCCGCTTGGAACCCCAGGGGCTCATGTCCTGGGTTCTCGGTCTCCATCTTCCTCCTCCGTCTTCATGGGGGCATTCTTTCCGGAGCCTCGGGCTCTCCCCAGCTCTCCATCGCCAGTGTGGTCGCTCGGGTTTGCCCTCTCGGGCAAAATCCCTGCTGCTGAAGTGGCCTGAGAAGGATCATTCCCACAGGGGCCGCGCCAGTCCCGTGACACCGCTGGACTGGAGGTTCCACGCCTGTGAAAGGGGCATTAACTCTCCCTGCTCTTACCCAAGGGCGATGTAAAGGGTGAAGGAGGAAGCAGTGGACGGTCTTCAGGGACCGACCTCTAACGCTAGAGAGCTGGGGCCTCGGAAAGCGTAGCAGCGAACGCTGCATGCTTGCGACGGGCCGGGCACTGTTCTAAGCCCTCTGTGTAGATTAACCCTCGGAACACACCCAGGAGGTCAGGGCTCCTGCAGTCAGTCCCATTTTACAGATGAGGAAAACCAAGGCCCAGGGATGACCTTGACAGAGATCTCACAGGTGGTAGATTCCACGGCCTGGTTTTGACCTGAACCCGGTCAGCCCGGCTCTGGGCCCCCTGTGCTCCGGTCCCTGGCTCTACGGCCAAACACCAGGAGCTGGCCCTCAGCACCACTCTTGTTGATTTACTACCACTGGCTTTGTCGTTCTTGAGCTGTGTGACATTGGGTAAATGACTTAACCTCTCTGAGCACAGCCCTCCATCTGTGAAATGGGGAAATTGTTTATCTCCTGCAGATTTTGCCAGGAGTAGTGAGCCAGACTCAGGCAGGTGAATGGTGCTCAGTGCGAGTTCTGCCCCGTTTCCACTTAGAGACACGGTCCAGGGAGTGGGATGAGTGGGACTGGCTTCTGCAACAGAAAGTACTCGAAGCTCTTTTCCAGAATGCCCTTGCTAGGGCCACTCACTACGGGGTGACAGGATGGTGGCTGTGTCCAGCTTGATGCAGGGCCGTGGGACAGGAATGCTCGTGAGATGACTCACTGGCGGTGCCATTTCCCTCTCGGTGACTCAGAAGCAGTGACACCTGTGTACCTGCTTCCCAAAGCAGTGGGAAGTCAGAGAGAAGCCCTCGAAGAAGCTGCCTGTTCCCAAGGCTGCCACCTGTGCAGGGGGCGCCTCTGTCTTATCTACTCCTCTCTCCCCCAGGCCTGGGGTCAGGAGCTGCTTCGGGTCTTTTACACACACACACGCACACACACACGTGTGAGCCCCTGGGAATGGCAAGCCAGGAGGCGGAGAGGTAAGAGGAAGCACCATGAGGGGGGAGGGGAGAGAGAAAGATCTCAGAAGAGAAGGCGGAGAAGGGGGGGAGAAGGGGGAGGGGAGGAAAAGGGAGGGGAGAGGAAGACAGGGAGAAAGGAGGAGTGGAAGATGGAGGTGTGGGAGGGGAAATCAGGCAGGAGGAGAAAAAAAGCGGGAAGGGGAAGACAAGGAGGGGAGGAGGGGGAAGGAAGAGGGATCAGCCCTGGCAGTGGGACCTAAAATGAACCGAACAGGCTGGAAATAGAACAGCAGGGCGAACCCCAAGCGCTCTGTTTGGGTGTCTGCTGAGCGAGCACGTGAATGAACAGAACTGGGGGTGCAGTTCAAGGAAGGAACAGATCCTCTCGCTGCAGAGGTAGGTCAGCACGGGAGGCGTGCTCTCCAGCGCAGCCCAGATTAGCTGGGGTTTTGTTTTTTTGTTTTTCCTGAGGACGTTTTCTTTATGTAATCGTTATTTTTAACTGGGTTGCTGGATTCGCCTGACACCACCCCATCCTTGGCAGGTGGCAGCTTTGGGTGACTCTGAAAACCAAGACCACTCGGGGCTTTTGTTCTAACTGTGGATGCTGCTGACTTCAGGGGATGGGATCCAGCACTTTCCAAAAGGAGGCTTAGGAATCTGAGTGGTGTCACTGGATACCACCTCCCTTATTAGAACAAAACCCAGTTCTCGGAAGGCTCAGGGACTGGCCTGGGGGGACCCTGCCTCTCTCAGCCAGCCCCTCAGGGCCCCCATGCCTTTGGATGGCTGGACTTGAGGCCGGCAAACTTCACCCTGACAGGTGCCCGGGCCGCCTCCCTCCCTGGCCACCAGCTCCCTAGCACCCTGTCCCTCCCCTCGTCCCAACACTTTCTCTCCCTTTCCCCAGCTGGGCCGCCACAGAGACTCCTGGGTTGTAAGGAGAATTCACTGACTCTTGGGGCCCAGGGAACCCATAAAGTTTAAGCTGAAGTTGTCTGTATGTGTGCGTGAATATACAACTTCAAGAGACAGGATCCGGCCCTCTCATCAAACTTCCCGAGGATTTTGTGCCCGGCCCCACCCCCACTCCAGAATGAAGAACTAATATCTAGGGGAGAGACGTGGGCCCAGCCCCGGCTGCGAAGACAGCGGGTGCCCTTGGCCGCTGGCGGCTGCTCTTCAGTCTGGCCCAAGGAGTCCTCCTTACTTTGGAGCTTGTGCTTCATCACGGAATTCTCTAGAGTTCGGACCAGCTCTGACCTGGGATGCAAGGTGGACAGGAGTTCGGGGATGGGACTCCGGCCTTGCACCCAGCCCCGGCCGTGCAGTCTTTGGCCATTTGCTCGATGTGGCTGAGCTCAGTCACCCATCTGTGAAGTTGGGGATAACCCTGTCCACCTTAGCGGTCCTCTCAGGCTCAGGCGAGACCCTGCCCCTACTCCTTAGCTCAGTACCTAACCGTTCATAAAGCGTCATTTCCTTCTTTCCTATCTCTCTTCTGCCCTGGAGTTCCTCCAAGGCCCTTTCCAGATGTGATAGGTGGGCTCTGCAGGGCAGGTAGAGGCCGTTTGCAGAAGCCTAAACCGGGGAGAGAAAGAACCCAGGTCCTTCCACAGACCCTTCAGGGTGTACTGGGGCTGGAGGGTCAGATCTGGCAGACGACAGGAGAGGGAGACCTGAGGGAGCAGGTCTCCATGGTGGCAGAGAGGCAACCAAAGTCACACCTGACATTTGGAATCCAGTTGGACAAGTGGATTTTGGCTGTAACCAAAACTGACATTTTTCAGAGCAACGGGAGGCTTGGGGCTGGCAGGCCTGGGTCCCTTCCCCAAGCTCCAGCTCGGGTCCCTTCCCCAAGCTCCAGCTCAGCTCCCTTTGCCACTCTGGGCCTCAGTTTGCATCAGATGTTCAACCGGAGCTCCAGCCTGGAATCAGTTCACAGCAAAAAGCGAGGGACGGTCTTAATTCGAAGGAGATTAGATCAGAGTTTTTCTGTTTCAACCCCATGGTTAGTCCTAAACGTGAGGACCCTGAGTCCCAACAGGACCCTAGAGTCATCTGCCTTCCCAGACTGGCTGCTTTGAGATACATCAGCCAAAAGGAAGCTGATCAAAGACCCTTGGCCCCCGCCCCCTTTGCACGTCCTCCTCAGAGGGCTACTGGATTGAAGAGCCATCCTGAAGTCTCTCGGTCTCCACTCGGTCCCTCCCCTTCCTCTCTGCCTGAAGTAGCTTGCTCATGTGTGTTAGGTAGGACCGGACTGCCTGGAAGGAAAGCCAGCCAGCTTCCCCCTTTCTGACAGTGATGAGGTTGGGGACCAAGAGGGATGTTTCAGAAAATTCAGCTCTTGGTTCTTTGTACTGTGCGGGCCTGCTCCGGCTCTGCCTGCCCTTATTTGACTCTCCCCTTGCAGCAGCGAGAGTCCAGCATCTTAGGCAGTGCCCCGAGGGACTCCAAGTTCCCCCGATGTAAAGGGCCAGAGAGAGCCAGGCTGGCCCTCGTCTCCCTCTGGGCGACGGGATCAGAGCACGCGCTCGTTCTTGCCCTCCTAGGCTGGTGGCTGAGTTCACGCCAGGCTGAGCATCCTCTGACCCTTACCAGCCCGCCCCCAAGGCTGCCAGGGTGTCAGCTACCAAGCTACCAACGCATGAAAGTCATCTTCACTTTGTCCTGACCTCAGAAGCCACCGCACCCCCATGTTTTCTTCACTCTGGATTTGGACACCACAGCTGTAACTTGATGCATGTGAGATATTTTTAGCTACCAGCCATGACGCCAGTCTCATCCCCATTCACAACTGGGCGGCCAGAGGGTAGGAAGGTGGAAGGCCCCACCAGCCGGCCGCAGGGCCAACGCTCCTTGAAGGACAGGCCTGGTCATGCCCCTCCTTTTCTGAAAACCCTTTATGGCTCCCTTTTGCACGCCCAAGCACACCCTTCCCTTTGCTCGGAGTGAAGCCTGCTCATCCTCGGTGAAGTCTTTTCCTACCCACCCCATCCCACCAGCAGAATTTTGTGTCCTTGATACCTGTCCAGGGGCATCTGGTGTCCTAGGTGTTTACCTGACCGCCTTGCACAGACCCGGTTCCTTGGACCCATAGCTTGGACTCATATGTCCTGAACCCCTGCCAACGGGGGGTCTCAGAGACCAGTGTAGCTATGCTAGGAAAAATTACCCGAAATTTAGATAAGGCCAAGAGAATGCCTGTGTGTTACTTCGGTGTCACACGGAAGCTTTGTTTAACAGACCTGCACAGAGATTAGCTAATTCTCTACAACTGTGCCATTACCGCATGGCGACTGAGCACTTGGAATGTGGCGAATGGCGCATGTCCAAATGACAATATTTGGACAGATTGGGTTTCATAAAATATCCTATTGAAACACATTTCACCTGTTCGTGTTTACTTTTTAATGAGGCTACCAGAAAGATTTACATTTTACAAGCCGGTCTGGTTTTCTATCTCCTGGATAGCGCTAGGGGACGGTTTCATTGTCCGACTCTGCTCTTTGCTGTTATTAAGGAAGGGCTCAGACTGTGAAGCTACCCGTGAACTTAGGGCTTCTCGTCTGGTAGAGATTCACGTGGCTTCTGTCCAGTAGGAGAAGTCACCCCAGTTGTGTTAGATGTATACCAGATTTGTCTCGAACTTCACCGAAAATATTTTGCTTTGCCTTTCTTTTAAACCCTGGCTCCTGAAGGGCCCCCTGAACCCGCTTTATCATGCTATCGGTTCTCTCGTTAATTGATGCGTTCAGTAACATCTTTGATACATGGCCACTCTGTATTTGTATGAGACTCATGCTTTTAACCTTTTGGAAATTCTACTTAGATCTCTGTCTCCTGTCCAGGTTAAGAATAGACACTGAATTATTGACATGCCTGGATTAAACAGGAGTGCCATAAATGTCGAAAGAATAAAAAGTGCCTGCTTGGCGGTGGGATCTTATGTTTAAACGGCCCACCACAGTGCGCAGTGGGGTAACTTTCTGCCATATGCCTGGGGCCGGGGCATGTACAATAGGAAAGATGAGCCCTTCTTTTCAGGACCCCGGACTATTTGGATGGTCCCCATGAAGATTCCCTGATTTTTGGGGATCCCAAGGGGATGTTGGCCAAGGCAAGTCCCTTCAGTCAGCTCAAAGGGGGGTCCTCCCAGATCCCCCCAGGATGCTGCTGGAAGCAGGGCACCCAGATAGGTCTCCCTTCCCTAGCTGTGCTCCCAGCCGGGGCCCTTGCCACCACAGCACTGCGAAGGCCCTGCCAGGCCACGCTGGTCTGGGCACAGAAGCACCTTCGTGCTGGCTCTCAGAGGCAGGGCTGGCCTCGGGAGCCAGGTCCTCTTGGGGGCCTGGACAGTCTCAGGAGCCTGAGTCCAGGCAGCCAACTGCAAAACCACGCCTCTTTCCGGACCCAGCTCTCTGTCTCCACAGTGGGAACGGCCGCTGGCAGGTAGGGGACGAAGTTGATTGCAAATTCCTGGAGGACCAGAACGTGTCATTTGTATGCCTGGCACCTACCTGCTGGGCACTTTGCTGGGGCGTACCGTGGAAGCCTGGTGAATGCTAATCCACTCTGCGCGGCCCCCACCTAAGCCCGTTTCCTCCATGAGCCTGATGTATGGACTCCGCGGCCTCGCCCAGACGGGGACTCAGCAACGCCCCTCCCCCCCGGGGTCTGGGCTGGACCTGCCGGTCATTAGGTATCAAATGCAAGGTGGTGACCTTTTACAAGTGTCACACCGAGCCTGCCCTGTCCACTCTCCGTACACACAAAAGAAACGTTCATAGAGACTCCGCTGCTGGAGAAGAATAAAAGCATGTGTTCTTTTATTGTGGTGAAAGCGACATAAAACGTATCATTTCGGGGCACTAAGCGCATTCACAGTGTTGTACGACCGTTCCCACCGTTTATCCTCATCACTGCTTTCATCTTGTAAAAACGAAACACCGAGCCTGTTCAACAACAGCTCCCCGGCCTCCCTTCCCCCCACCCCGGCAGCCGCCTTCTACTTCCCGTTCCTCCTGTCGTGGAGCCCTGTGGTATTTGTCCTGTTGTGACTGGCTTAGCATGATGTCCCCCAAGTTCCTTCATAGTGTAGCATGTGGCTGAACTTTTTTGGACACTAAAAAATAGTCCATCGTGTCCTGGCTGGTGTAGCTCAGTGGATTGAGCGCGGGCTGGGAATCAAAGGGTCGCCAGTTCGATTCCTAGTCAGGGCACGTGCCTGGGTTGTGGGCCAGGTCCCCAATGAGGGCCATGTGAGAGGCAACCATATATTGCTATTTCTCTCCCTCTCTGTCTCCCTCCCTTCCCCTCTCTCTAAAAAGAAATAAAATCTGCCCTGGCTGGTGTAGCTCGGTGGATTGAGCACGGGCTGTGAATCAGAGGGTCGCCAGTTCAATTCCCAGTCAGGGCACGTGCCTGGGTTGCAGGCCAGGTCCCCAGGGGGGCCACATGAGATGCAACCACACATTGATGTTTCTCCCCATCTCTTTCTCCCTCCATTCCCTTCTGTCTAAAAATAAATAAATTAAATCTTTTAAAAAATAAAAAATAATAAAATCTTTAAAAAAAAAGTCCATTGTGTATATGGTAGACCCCCTTATTCAAGGGAGATACGGTCCAAGTCCTCCACGGGATAGCTGAAATGTAGGATAAGACCAAACCCCATGTGGACGAAGTTTTTTCCTATATGTACAGACTGAATAGTTACAGGCTTAATGTACAAGTTCGGCTCAGTTAGAGATAACAGTAACTAATAATTATACAGAATGATTATAACGATATGCTGTAATAAAAGTTATGCGAATGGCATTGGGCCATCATGAAGTAAAGCAGGGTCACAGGAACACAAGCACCCGATCCCTCAAGGTCCCCTTGGTAACCGACATGGCTGCTAAGTGTCTAACCGGTGGGGAGCGTGTGCAACGTGGAGACACTGCACAAGGGAAGGATCCATGCCCCGGGCGGGAGGGCACGAGAGTTCATCACGCTGCTCAGAAAGGTGTGCAATTTAAAACTCATGAAGTGTTTATTTCTGGAACCTTCCATTTCATATTTTCAAACCTCTGTTGACCATGCATAACCAAAACAGGGAAAGTGAATTGGCAGATAAGAAGGGACATAAGGACTTGGGTTGCTTTCAAGGCCAAGTTTGGGCTGTCGTGGATAACGGGTGTGTGACTAGGTGGCGCTGGCTTTGAGCTACGCTCTGTCCAGGTGACATCTCATTTACTCTGCACCACAGCCCTATGGGGTGGAGCCTGTCGTCTCCACTTTACAGAAAGTGAAGTTTCCGGAAACCTAATGGCTTGCTCGAGGTCATAGGTAATGAGTGGCAGTCAGATTTGGAACCCAGGTTCGGCTCAATTCCAAAGCCACACTCTTCCCAGACAGCTGGGGAATGAAAACAAATGCAGTCCTCAAAAGGATGGGACACACCTCAAAAGCTGTTAGCAGCTCACACTTTCCTTTAATGAGCAATTAACACCTCAGAGAAGAGTGGGTCATTCCCAGTTTTCTCAGAAAGTAACACTGTTTTCCAGATGGTCCCCAGACGCAGGCCCTCCTCCCCTGACCCCCGACCTTTCCTCTCTCTCATTCACTGGCTAAGGTCCACCCCACTCAGCTCAAGCTTCATCTCCAACCGCCACACCCTCGGAAGGGGCACCCTCCTCCTCGCTTCCCTGGGCTTCCAGGCCCCCCTGCACGCTGTACTTCCGGTTTCCCCGCTCGCTCTCTCCTGGCTGCGCGGTCCCCAGGGCACAGTTCACGAGGTCCCTTGGCACACTCGCACCTCCCAGGGCCCAGGGCTCTGCAGCTCTTGGAATCAGTGAATGAGTGACTCGCCCAATCAATGGCAGCAGGGAAGACGAGGAACGAAGAAAGAGAAAACCAGAATGCTCCTCCTCTACTTCGCTATTTGTGTCAGGCCAGGCAGTGAGTTGTTGGACCAATTTCTGTACCTCACGGGGCGCCACTGCACAGGCCTGAGCCACTGGGGGAGCGGGTGGTGGCCACTCCCGGGAAGAGCGATGGAAGCATCGTCCTGGAGAGGTAGCCCGCATGGTTGGCCCAAGGAAGGAGAGGAGGGGCCTTCCAGTCGGTAGATTTCACGTCCGGAGGACAACCGGATCCCCAGGGAACAAGCCATTTGTGCGAGCTTCGGCGCGATGGCTCATTCGTTCCTTCGTTCACAGTCACCCCAATTTACCAGACGTGCACTGGCTCTGAGTCAGACACCTGCTCGGCACCCAGCTCACACCTGAGGGAGAAGAGGGAGGGCAGACCCTCTGCTGAGATGCCGTGTGCGCAGGCAGAGGCCCCACTACCGTGGAGAGGCCTGGGGCCTCTCTGGGACAAGGAGCCAGGCAGGGCAGGAAGTGGGTGGCCGATTCCGAAGCTGAGCCCCTGGATTTCAGGACATACTCGCTTCACCTGCCGGCTTGGCAGGTGCTCCAACCTTTGCTGATGGGACAGGAGGACCGTGCAGTGGTGGGGGTGGGGGGCGGGGAGGGGGGGCAGGGGGGGCCGTAGGCAAACAGAGAGACATAGCTAGGTCTCTGGTGTGGCAACTGTTCCCATACTTTTAGAGGGCTTCACGCTCCACAGGCTATGAACTGAAACATGTACAGCGGAAAGAGAGACAGGGTTTGAATTTTGGATGGCAAGGACTGAGATTATTTGCCCAAGAGAGGAGGCACTTAAGTGATTCGATTATTCCTGATCATCCATAAGGTGTTCGGATGGCGACATTAACCCACGGTCCTCATGTCGACCCTAACAGATGAGCAGGGAAGGCACCGACCCATCATGCGGGCAAAGGAAACAGGCCGTGAAGAGTGGAGGCCCCGCCAGCCGCTCAGTTCGTCAGAAAGGGCGTCGATGGCAGTAGCTCCGTCCGCGGTCCAGGGTCCTTGCTCGCACCACGTTGCCTCCCTGATCACAAGGGTACAAGGAGAAGTCCCACGTTGCGGGGAGCGTGGGACCAAGCTCGGGCGGCTCTCTGAGGACTGCCCACAGGGAGGAGCAGGGGTGGGGCAGGCTCTGGGCCCCCCGGGGCCTGGGGAGCCCGCCACCCTCCACCCCCTCTCTTCACCTAGGTGCCCAGGCCCAGTGGCCCCGGCAGCAATGCGCTCATTTCCCTTCCCGGGCACTGGCACAGGTGGCCTGCGGAACGCAGAGGTTTTGTGGTTCAGGGAGGGTGTCCAGGCTCTGTTACTCGGTGTGCCTGCAAGAAAATAAATCCACTGAAGTTATTTCTTCTCTCCAACAAAGAAATGAGATTGACCATCCATCCCTGGCCGCCAGAGGAGAGTTCCTTTCCTGCCTTAGTCACAGCCATTAAGTCGGTCATTTCGGTTCAGGGATGAAAGTCCACCCCGCAGAGCTGTGGCTGGCCTGGTTAACTCAAGTTCACTGGTTAGCTCGCTGCCCGGGAGAGGAATAGCGAGAGGCTTTGCTCCCCAGTGGGCCCTCCCTCCCAGATGCCTGAAGCACTCCCAAACACCGTTCCTTGGTCTGAGCGGGAGAGGGTGGAGGGCCCAGCTCGGACCCTTCCTCTTTGCTCAGAAAGCATCCCAAAGCCCCACTTCCCTAGGAAGGACCTGGCACATTGCAGTCTCTGGGCACTTCCTGTGTGCCGATGTGCCGTGGGTATTGGCACATTGAACCCTAACATCATCCTTCGGGGGAGGCATGATCCCCCCTCTGAAGACGAGAAACCTGAGGTTCAGAGAAGTTATCTTGGCGGGTCAGGCAGCTAGCTCGTTGCAGAACTGTGGCCTGGATCTAGCATGATCTTCCCTCCGGTCATCTGAGGTATTGCTGTCCGCTTTTCGTAACGAGGGAACTGAGACTCAGGCTTACCCAGCTTGTCCAAGGCAAGCAACTGCCAAGCGATACACCTAAGCTTGGAGGCCAGACCTGTGTTTATGGCCTGATCTCCCTACTGCCTCAGGCCGACGGTCTTCCCTCACACCACCCGGAGTGGGGCCTCTGCATCTTGGCTCAGTGGGTCCCTCAGCACCCTCCTCCCACCCCCATCTTGTCGGCCAGCTCTCTGGAGTGACTGGACATCTTCATGGCCTGTGTGCATAGCCCGTGCCAGACATGCTGGGCCCGTTCTCTCCTTCCCACTCTCCTGTGGCATTTACTCACCAGAAGGCACTTCATTATGATCTGTAGGTGTGTCCTCAGCTTGCACACATGTGTTTGTGTTGTTCAAAGCATTTGAATGTCTATTTAAAGATTTTACATTCAAAGATTTTATTTATTTATTTTTAGAGAGGGGAAGGGAGGGAGAGAGGGAAACATCAACGTGTGGTTGCCTCTTGCGCGCCCCCTACTGGGGAACCTGGCCTGCAACCCGGGCATGTGCCCTAGACTGGGAATCAAACCAGTGACCCTTTGGTTCCAAGCCAGCATTCAATCCACTGAGCCACACCAGCCAGGGCTGAAGGTCCGTTTTCTTGATGAGTCTTCCTGAGAACCTGGTGGGAGAGGGTACAGGACCTGAAGGCTGGCCAGAGCTAAGGTGATGAGCTGGTTGCTGGGAGAGCAGGACCGCGGCCCAGGCATTGACCCGTGGGTAAGACTCTTCTCTCTGCCGGCCCACAGACATGTGATTGGCTGCTTCATGGAACCGTGTCCCCAATCCACTGATTTCCTCCCCGTCTCCCCCCACCCCCCGCCCCACCCCGCGCCTCCCAACCCCCCGAGCTGCGAGAAGGGTCCTGCTGGGGCCCTGTTGAGGGTGTTGTCACACTGGCTCTGAGGGCAGCTTGAGTCAGAGGGGGCTAGCCAGAAGCATCTCAGGTGAAGCCTTGAATGAGTCCAGCACTCAACAAGGTGAGGTCCTGGTTCAGGACAGGGGGCCTTCCAGCGTCCCCCAAAGGGTTCATGCCAGGCCTTGGGTCTACAGACCCCTGCCTCACCCCATGGCCATGCAGGGGACCACAGTAAGGACAGGCGGTCAGTTACAGACCAGTCCCCAGGGAGCCACAGCATCCTCCCTCCAGCAGGAGGGGAAAGGAAAACCTCCGGAGACCTGCTCTTGCCTCACCTGGAAGAGGAAACAGGAGAGAAGAGGCGCCATTGCTTTGCCCAGAGTTGCAGGAAGGAACCAGAAGCAGAGCAGGGGGTACCTCCTTGGGCAGTGGGTCCCCCACTGGGCATATCTGTTCTATCGAAAAGGAGGATTAGGTTGCATGGAGACAGCCTGAAGGATTTGGGGTACGTCCAGGAGCCCAGCCCTTTCTGTCTGTTCCAAGCCAACCAGTCTGCTACAGGGCCTGACCCCCCTGAGGCTCAGGAGAGAGGTCAAGGTCACGAAGCCACCCTCAAGTGACCTGGCGTGTCATTTGTGGCATCCTTCTGTGCCTGCTTAGCACCTACTGTACCTCCCAGAACCGTCCCAAAGAGTCGCGGTCACGTTCCATCTCTCCCGCCTCGTGAGTGAGGCCCGGCCTGGAGCTGGGACCGGGGCTGAGCGTGTGTCGCCTGCTCTTTGAGAGCAGCCCTGGCAGGGACTGCTTGTTCTACACTCTGCACAGCTTCCTGCTCTGGGAAATGCAGAATTAATTGAATGACATGTGCAGGATTACGGGAAGGCGATGGGGCGGGGGCGGGGCTGTCTGTCGATCCTGCCAAGGAGACTAGGAATTCGTTCAACCTGTCACTTTATCCTGAGCTCCCTGAGCAGGTGTCAGTGAGCAGTCACCTCTTCTACCCCGAATACAGTACCTCACAGCCCAAGCACGCCCTTTGCTGGGCTGGCCAGAGCCTCTGGGAGGCCCTCAGAAGGGGCTGCTGTCCTAGGGTAGCACAGGCCACAGCTGCAACAGCCATGCCACTCAATTCCACCCTGTTCCAGTCCATCCCATGTTAGCTGATCACCTACTATGTGCAGGAACACTGCCAGGGTTGTAAGTAAAATTGTCTTCCTGTTGGGAGACTCGCTGCATAGCACAGGAGACACCCAGGCACACAGGGGGCACGTCAGCGCTCTCAGGTTGCAAACATCCCATAAACTCCAGGGAGAGCCAGAAACATATGTGCTCTCTCATTCACACCTGTCCTCCCTGTGCCTGACACAGCCTGGAACAGAGTATGACTCAGTACACAGTTGCTGAACGTGCAAATGAACAAACGCCCGGCTCCGCTGAGCCGGACCGACACGTTCACCGGAGCTCTGCAGGGAGTGAGGGCTCCAGGTGCTCACTGCTGGCTGTCCCTCCAGAACCCCTCAGTGTCCTCTCTCGAGAGCTTCCTCGCTTCACTTCCCTGCCTTCTCTCCAGCAGACGCCCCACCCCAGACCCGTGCTCTGAGATTTCACAGGCAGCGCCCCGCTCCAAGCGCCCGAGGCCCCAGTTGCCAAGGATAACTGATGTTCGCAGACCGTGTCGGCCAGACACACTCGAAGACGCTCGGCCTGGCTGGAGGACCATAGATGGAGCCGGGTGTATTTTTAGCTCTTCGGGTATCTGGATAGGTTTTGAGATGCAGTTGTTACAGACACCCGGGCAAATCAGTATTCTGCTACTGGCCTCCCCACACCAGCAGTTTCCACTCGGTGTCTCAGAAGCAAGGGTTGCCATGGAGATTGAGTGCCAGGGCAACCGAACTTCCTGTAGGGAATCAGCGGCCCAGGTAGAGCTCTGGGCCAATGGGAATGCAGGCGCTCCTTGGATGGCCACAGCTTCATGTCCTGAAGGCAGAGGGTGGCAGAAGTCCCTGGCACCCTCAGAAGGGGTCATCTGGGTGACGGGGAATGCTGCATCTGGAACTTCATTCAGGGAGGGCCCGATTCCATGTCTTCCTCACACCGGCCGTAGGACTGGGTTGGTTCTCTCCCTGTTCCTTTGCCCAAGGACTTTGGCCATCCAAGAGGCTGGAAGCTGCTTGGTGGGGAAGGCGGCAGGGCCATTTTATAAGGGAAGCCAGTCCTGGCAATTACCTAGAACGCAAGCTGGGTGTGGGGCTGGGGGAGGCCAGGTGGACCTCGTCCTACAGCCGTGGAAATATCGTAGCCCATGCTTCTGGGTGGCTCTGGGCAGGATTATCTCATTTTTTCCTTGCTGTCATCTGGGGGCGGGCAGCCAAGACAGGTGGCATGGCCCCCACTTTCCTCATTCATTCAACAAACATTTCCTGCATGTCTGATAGGCTAGGCAACTGATATGAAAAATCTGAGGCCCCAAAAGGCCAAGTGACCCACCTGCAGTTACAAAGCCAGTAAGATGGAACCACGAGAACACTCGGGTCTGTCCGGTCCATGGAGTCAGAAGAGTAAGAGCCCGGAACTCTCAGAGAGCATTTGGCCTAACCCTCACATTTCACAGAAGATAAACTGAGGCCCACAGAGAGCCCAACAGTTGGTCACTCGAGGAGTTGGTGGTGGAGGGCCAAGATTCTTTTGCCTACTCTTCCTCACTTCACCCAAGCTCTTTCTAGAGAAACGTGCTGCCCCAAGTTTTTTACCAGACACTCATTCTGCGTCAGGCATGAGTTCAGCTAAAATTTACCCTTCATTGTTGTTAACAGAGATTTAAACAAACTAGAGTTTTATTCTCACTCACAAGAAAAAGTCCAGAGGCAGGTATTTCAGGGCTGAGTGACAGCTTGATAAAGTCATCAAGGATGCAGGTTCCTTCCAGCTTTCTGCATCACTGTCTTTAGCACACAGGTTCACTCCTACAGTACCCAAAATGGCTGCTGGAGTTCTAGCCATCACATCCACATTCCAGGTAGGAAAACAAGGAAGAGAAAGGAACAAAAGGGCATGCATGCTGCCCTGTCTGATCCACTCCCTTCTTTAGGAGTCTTTCTGAAAGCCCATCTAAGTTGCACTTATAACCAATTAACACTTACTTATTGCCAAGAAGGTTAAGAAATATCTTTTACCAGAGCATATTGCTAACCTAAATGAAAATGGATTTTTGGTAGGAATAAAGAATGGGGGAATGACGTTAGGAGCAATCAGCAATTTCTGCCTTAGGCACTTCACTAGACACTGTATGGATATATATGTTATATAATATGTAATAGGGGTCCTAAGATTTATAAAGGGTTTTCGTTTCCTGCTTATTAAACTTTTCTGTCCTTTCTAAACTTTGTGCAGTGTGTGTATATTTCCTTGACAAAGATGAAAACAAAACAAAACAAAATTACCCATCTACCTTCCTCCTTCCACGTGGGGGTTATTAGCCCTGCCCCGAGCCCCCTGTTATACTTTCATGAGGACAGTGCAAACATTCTTAAACCAGGATTTGAACAAACTTAGTTCAGTTCATTTTGAATGAAATCTACAGACCTTGTAGCTATCACCCTTGGAGGAGGCTTGGAGCAGAAGTGGCAAATCCACCAAGGAGCGGAAGAAAATCAAAGCTTCCTGCAAAGCCAGCTACCCAGCCCTGAGCCCCTCTACCCCCTGAGCCCCACTGCCAGCCTCCAGCCCCCAGATCATTTTGTCTGGGTGTCCCTCCCACACACAGTCTCCGCCCTGCTGAAATCCAACCCTGAGCTGTTGGGCTGCTGGGCTGCTGGGCTGTACGCCTGCCTGCAGTCAAACTGAACAGAAGGGGTGGACGCTACAGGTCTGCCAGGAAGGCTCGGCTTTTGCACAGCCCCTCACAGATGGCGCGGGTTATTTATGAATTGGAAGTGGCCTCCTCAAGTGCTCATCAAGTAGGTCAAAGCCATGGAGAAGCTCCACCGTAAACCAAAGCTGGAACCCACGCATCCCGACTGCTGACACAGCCCACTCCAACACTATTTCCCAACGTGGAGCTTCTGGACAACATTTTAAAGTAATATGTTGTCCAAGTCATGATGAGAGGTTTTTGAGAGGCGGCCGTGACAACGGAAGGGTCAGTCTACCGGGGGGACCCCGAAGAAACGAGTTATCTTCTGGTGGGCGGGCCCCTTGTAGTACAGGCTTCCCTGGCTGGTGTATCAGTGCACCAGCTGGAGTTGTTGTGAGAGGCTGTGTTTGGGCTTTGGCGAATTTTTTTTGAAGACTTTTTCAATGCATTTTCCCATTTCATGATGGGTGGTTTACGAGCACACCTGCCCACAAGGCACTGAGTACTCAGTTCAGCAGTTTTTGACAAACGGTATGACCCCTGTGCCCCACCCTCCCTATTCACCTGATCTGGCCCTGAGTGACTTGTTTGTCGTTTCCTGGGATGAAAAAAGTCCTCGAAGGGAGATGTTTTGCCAATGTGGAAGAGGTGAAAGAAAAAATGGCAGAAGCACTAAAAGGCATCAAAATTGACGAGTTCAAAACCTGTTTTGAATAGTGGGGAAAAATGTCTCAATACGTGTATTGCACCAAGTGGAGAGTACTTTGAAGGTGACTGAAGTGAAAACATGTAAGAATAAGTACACAATTTTTAATAAGTGAATTCCAGGTTTTCAGGGTCCCCTCTCGTATGCAATATGGAATTGAAGTACAGGTGTTTCATTCATGAGATGAGGTGAGACGCTCGTAGTATCCCAGCATCCTTGTTGCCTTCATCTGTCTTAAATGAACACCGATTTTATCTGGGAGCAGTCACGTGCTCAGTGGAAACGTCTGCTCTCTCGGGCTCACTTGAAGATGTCCAGTAAATAGAGGTCACCGTCCCCAGAAAGACTGGCCCTCCCTGCACAAGCAAAGGCCCAAAAGGAGAAGATGGCATGCTGGCCTCTCCCCTCCCCTCCTTCCTGCCTCGAGTGAGGAGGAGACGCGAGGGAATGCAGCAGCCGACTGGGGTCCCTAAGGAGGAAAGCCGGGCGAGGGTGGCCAGGAGGGGAACCAGGCCAGGATCTGAGGTCCTCCATGACTTCTTGGCAACATCCCTGGACGACCTACCCCCTGACTTCCTGTTACATGACGAAAATAAAAGCCCAATTTGGGTCAGCCGGCATCTGCTTCTGATACAAAAAGTCAAATGCTGTTCTAACTGACGCCCAAAGGCTGCCAAAGAGCTGTGCCCCTTCTGTGATGGCAGCCTCGCCAACTGACATGCAGGGCTGTCCTGGTTCTGTCGCCTGGTCCCCGTGGGGTTAGAACCAGGCCAGCTCGGGTCAGACCACCCCGTGGATCAGGGAACAGACTGGGGCAGGTTTCTCCCACCCAGCTGAGGCCCCGGCAGGCCTGGCACGCCTCTCAGACCAGGCTGGGCGCTTCCTTGATTGTCTGTCTGTCTGTACATCAGTCTGCGGGGGTGCCCAGCCCGCTGCCCGCGGGCTGCATGCGGCCCAGGATGGCTATGAATGCGGCCCAACACAAAATCATAAATTTACTGAAAACACTATGAGATTGCTTTGTTGTTGTTTTCATTCGTGTCTGTGTATTTAATGTGGGGCCCAAAACAACTCTTCTCCTTCCAGTGTGGCCCGGAGACACTAAAAGTCTGGACACCCCCCCACCGTAAGGGACACTTTGTCCTAATGTTGGTTTCTTGAAAGTTCCAGCAATGTTTTCTGTGCATCTTTCAGTAATGTCTGCTGACGAAAGATTGCATTTTTGTTACCGTATTGTTTTTTGTGTGTTATTTCAGCCATTTTTCATGGTAGAGAAAGCAAGTGTTTCCCTACGGGCATGTGGCTTTTTGTGTTTTGCAATTATTGAGAAATACCGCAAGACTCTTGTAGACATTTATCACTGCATTTAATGAAATGTTGTTAAATACTGGGGGAAGTGTTGGGATAACTTTAAGCATCGATAAAATAATTGATGTTTTATGTTTATGTTTGTGGTCTGGGTGCTCACTTTTTAAATATCTTACTATGTGGGAAGCTTTCTGCAATTATTAGCTAATATCTCAAAGTCAAAACTCTTAGGTCAATAACCTTCTTTAATGATAATAACTGCCAACCGTATTTTAGGGAATTACCTTGAAAATGTTGAATTTTTGGGTCGCCTCTTCAGATACAATGAAATCGTTGTTGCTTTTGCTGTATAAATACGGCAAACAAAGAGCGTGTCCAGAAGAAGGTCATTCCAGACATTTTCTTTTCGTTTCTGAAGTTTGCGTTATTGATCATGTATTTAACCCAGATGCCTTTGCAGGAAGCTTTTGAAGCCATTTGCGCATTTTGTGAAGTTGATATAGATACAGAATAGGCACTCGCAAAGTTGAATTGAGAAAAATATCACAGATGAGACTCATGATTTCCTGCCTACAAAATCCTTACAGATCCCGAAGGACTGAGATCCTCCAGCTATGGGGCCGTCAGCGGGGAGCCGTCTTATACTCTCCATGGTGTGCAAGGGTCAAGGAGAAGGTTCTATTCCTGCATTTGGGAGGGTCAAGTTCTTCATTCTCAGAGACTTCTCAGCCCAGAAGCATTTTCCTGTATGGCATATTCTCCCTTTAGAGAAGTCTCAGCTGTCCACGGGACCCCGTTCGTCACGCTCTCTAGACTGGGGGTGTCCAACCTTTTGGCGTCTCCGGGCCACACTGGAAGGAGAAGAGTTGTCTTGGGCCACACATTAAATACACAAACACTAACGACAACAACAACAACGAAAAAATCTCATAAGGTTTTCAGTAAATTTACCATTTTTGTGCTGGGCCACATTCATAGCCATCCTGGGCCACGGGTTGGACCCCCCTGCTTTGTAGGAAGATTGCTCTATGTTTGATTAAAAATATAGAGATTTCTAACGTAAGTGAATGGGACTTGCTAGATTCTGTTTAAATACTAGAAACACGGGAGAAAGAACTATTTTTGAACCCCTGAAGGAGAGATGTGTGGGAGAAGAGCCAATGACTTCCTTTACAAAATGCTTTATGAGAAAACCGCTGACTTGAACAGAAGGGGCCTGGGCTGAGGGGACATCCACGCAGCTGGCAGCAGAGAAGGTCGGCCAGACGTGCTCACGGCATGAATGTTGCCATGGATGCTGTTCGCTTTATAAAACCAAGGTCTTTCGAGTGTAGTATTAGAGTCTTTACCCCACTTACTACTGGGGTGTGAGGCGGCCAGGAAGACCTGCCCGGTGGCCGGGAAGTTCCTCAGTTTGGCTTGGTTTTTGGAGCAGATTTTGCAATCTCCAAACTTGTAACTTTATTTTCATTGAATTGGTTGGGGATGACACACTGGTTAATAAAATTATATAAGTTTCAGGGGTACAATTCTAGCACACACCACCCGTATATTGTGTGTTCACCACCCCAAGTGAAGCCTCCCTGCATCACCATTTACCCCACGCCCCCCCCCTCCGCCCGCCCCTTTCCCTCTGGGAATTGCCACACTGTTTATCCATGAGGGTTTTGTTTTTCGTCTTTTTGCTTAAGCCCTTCACTGTTTCCGCCCCCCTCCCCTCTGACAGCTGTCTGTTCTCTGTCTCCTGGAATCTGTCGCTATTTTGTTCGTTAGTTTATTTTGTTCATTAGGTCCCACATATAAGTGAAATCATATGGTGTTTGTCTTTCTCTGACCGGTTGATTTCACTGAGCATAACACTCTCCAGGTCCATCCACGTAGCTGCAAAAGGTTAAGATTTCCTTCTTTTGGGCGGCTTCACGGCAAGCTCTTAAACCAGTCGCCAAACTTAAAGATAAATCACGTGTTTCCTCTATAAAGACAAATGCTCCGTTTGTATGGCCCTTCTCTGTGGGGACAAATAGGTGTCAGAATTTTTTAATAAGCACTCTTGATCTTCCCCTTCCAGATAAATGCTTTATTGTCTCTTTAAAAAAAAAATTACAGTCATGCTAAGGAAAAAGCACTTGAAAACAGATGTTCGGATGTTTTCATTGTCATCCAATTTTGCCCACAGCCCCGCTTGTCATATCTTTAAATCTCTCGCATCTGTATCCTTAGGAAAGAACTGAGGGCTGGATTTTCTAACTTGTTTCTAAATCTTCTAAATGAGAAGTCTCCATAGGTTTTTAACTCCATTTTATTACAATTATAAAAATGTAAGATATACTATATAGTAAACAATCATAAAAATGGTTCTGCTTGCTTAAAATCACAGACTTTTGGTGCCAGAGCAACTGTATGATGCTTACTGTATGCCGCCTTCCACTGTTGGTTGTCAGACGGGAGGGCACTTTGTCTTCTGCCCCGAGGGAGGCTGGGTGACTGTTTCTTACTTTCCTGCCCCTGCCCCCTCCCACCTTGTCCCCCTCCCATCCTTGTTCTGCAGGTGCCACATTTGTTCCTGGGAATGTCAAGTTCAGCCAGGAGGGACTTCCTAGTCCTCTAGCCCCCGTTTGGAGACTTGCTTCTGCAACCCCCTCTGGCTGCCTCACAACCGTAAGGCAAACCCTGACTTCTACGCAGGACAGCTGTGCTCTGCCTGGCCTGGTCTCTTATCAGCCTCGTCAAACTGCCTTTCTCGATTCTTCTCCGGCAGCCTTCCTCCTCTGGGAGCCTTCCTGCTCCCTACGTGTCTGAGGTCTGGGTTTGCACCAAGACCCCGGCTCGTGTCCCGTTTCCTTCTTGCACCTGTTGGCTTGGCCTCCCAGGTGCCCCTCCTGGAGCTTTTCCGAAGCACTTATCTGCGCCGTCAGGAGCTATCAGCGCTTATGGGGAGGATGTTGTGTCTCTCAAACCTGTGAGCCTCCATGTCGCCCCTGTGCCAACAACAGAGCCCTGTGGACAATGGATCACGTCACATGCGGGCCTCTTGCCTCACGGGACCATGTTACTGCTGAGTACGGGAAATGCTCACTGGCGACATCGGGACACTTGGGGTCTTTGCGGTGACTTGTCTGCACTGCCACGTGCACATTTTCTGTGGTGGAGAGAGTGGCCCTGTGCCGTGACAGAATTGCTGGCTGCCTGGTGACAAGGGATATGTGGGGTCAGGAAACATGGGCTGCCCAGCCTGTTCTGGGGATAGGTGGCTGCCCTGAGACCGGAGACTTGAGGGCTGGGTGCCGGCTCCTCACTGGCGTAAGAGTTACGGTAATAACTGCCATTCTGGCCCAAAATACATTTAGTGACATGCTGGGAGGTTTGGTTGCATGAGGCAGACTTTAAAAATACATAAGAATTTAAGGTGGTTTTTTTCCCCCCACGCCTCCTGGGGGAACATGTCCACACGTCTGGGCTAATATTAGGGCTACTTATTTTCTGTGGCTGACTTTTCCTCGGCCCTCTAAGATTGCTGCAGGAGATAGAATGACTGATGTTGATTTTGGCATCCCTCACCCAGCAAGGATTACTGAGAGTAAGTAAGAGCACGTCTGGACGACACAGACAGACAGACACCCAGAAATATGTGGGTCACTCCAAACAGGGCCATCATCTGACCCACAGTTGTTCCTAGGGTTCAAAGTGGCCCTGACATAAAGGAGCCCATCATAGGATACATTTCATGTAGGGGCTAATAGTTCCAAAATTAAGCTTTATACCTAGGAAAAGAAACAGCTCTTCAGTGGTAAGACTGCCCTGGGAAGCAAATACAGGCCTGTAACCAACAGATTCCCTAAAGCAAGGGAGAGGTCAGGGGGTCTTTAGTTGCCAGGGGGAAGCTTCCCAAGCATCTCTTTGCCTCTGGGCTTTGCCCTGCTTTGAGTACAAATTTCCCCCATTTTCCCTGAGAGAATGAATGGGGAAAAATAAGTCTTTATCTTGTGTTGCCCTTAGTACAAATGAGGCAGGCTGGGATTCTAAAAGGGACTCAACGTAAAAAAAGGAAAAGAAAAAAAAAAAGGCAAGAGCAAAAAAAGTACAAAAACAATTGCCAATCAAAATGTATTTTATTGATGCTATACTGGAACTTCTTTTATCCTATGCTTTCTGCTACACTTTGAAAGTCCCCAGAAAAACATCTCCTTTATAGTGTTTAGGCTCTTGCGAGGCAGAAAGACTTAGAAAACAGGTTTGCAAGTGGCAGTTGAGTGAAAAGTAGAATTTTCAGTCTATCTGGGTTTCCAGCAACAGAAAGAAAAAAAAAAAGGGAAAGAGAGAAAGAAAGAAAGAAAGAAAGCCGTCTCCACCTGGAGGATAGCCCCTGGCCTGTGACCTAAGGCTACTGGAAGCTAGAACTAGAAGTCAAAGGGGGCTACCCCAGGGGCTCATCCAGGGCCCCCTCCCAGGAAGCAGGGCATTGTCATAGTCACAAGCATGTCCTCCTGGCTGCCTGAGTCCCCTGGATTGCAGCACATTTATGTCAGAGTGTTAACCCTCACTGGTTTGGGGTGAGTTCTAAAGAGACGTCATTCATTTAGCACCAGGGAGCTGGCTCCGGGCCCCAAAGAAGAACCCGGGACCTTGGGAGGTGGATCGCACGGGTTAGGTCCTGCCCAGAACCAGACCCACTGCTCCTGAAAGCCTGGAGGTACCAGGCTGGGGGCAGAGGTGTTACTAGGGACAGAGTGGGGACTGGTGCCTGAGCTCTGCAGCGAGGACAAACGGAGCACCACTGAGCACCTACTAGTGGCAGGCACGCATGCTTGAGTGTGGTTCACTCAGCACCTAGCAGCCCCGCGGAATAAGGGGGAGAAATAATGAGCAAGGAAGTCAGTTAAGGGGCCCCTCAGGCTGTGTCGTCCGGGTCCCCCACATGGCTGCAGGGTGAGGCTCTCGGCTGAGCTGAACTGAGAAGAGCCTGAGAGGTTCACGGCTGCAGGGCTGGGAGGGGCCGCAGTTCAGAACACACCAGGTCCCACACAGGAGTCCAGCCCAGGACCCTGCTGGAAAATCTCTCACTCTCCACCAGGCTTCCCCTAAACCTGCCGAAGGGCTCACAGCCCCCAAGTGGCAGGGCTAGGATTTGAACCCAAGCAGTCTAGCTCCAGTCCCTTAGCTCTGATGGCCACTGCTGTTGTCACTACTCCCCCGCCCTGAGTGGCCCCTATGCTAAAATTCACTCTGGGTGATAAGGCCCATTGGCTCCCCTGAAATCCTTGGCGTTTGTACCACAAAGTACCTCATTACCCAAGTTATGGGTTCCCTCGCCCCCTGAGGACCCTGGGCCTTGATGCACTGTTGTCTTTTTGAGGTCCCCTCACCCTCTCCTGGCCGGTTCCCCTGGGGCACCCACTTTCTCTCCTCCACAAGGCTGAGCAAACAGCGTCAGCCCAGGGGACGCTGCAGCGGCCCCAGAGGTCCCCATGGTTTCCATTTAGCAAACCTCCACAAGCCTCTGCAGGTGTGTCCTTGGGGACAGCTGCTATTCCTCACTCCTTTGGCTGTGGTTGGCGCAGGCACCTGTGCAGGGTGGGCTTTGCTGGGGAAAGGTGCTCCAGCTTTCTGGGAGCTGAGAGGGCAACTGGGGCGGGTTGGGGGACAGGCAGAGCTGCTGCTGCACCTCCCATCAGGCCTTCAGGCTGCTTCTGGGTTGGCGCGGGTCTTCGCTCCATTCCGAAGCCGAAGAACATTGTGTTTGCTTGTTTGCTATTTATACGGTAGTTGCTGTCTGGGGGTTTCCTTTGAAGCAGACTGGTGAGCGCTGGGGCCCGGAAGAACATTTCTGGCTCAGTGCTGTGCTCACACACAGCGTTTCCGCTGATGACAAGGCGGGTCCTTACTCCCCGTGGCCTCCACATCCTTCCTGAATCTGTGTATTCCAGGTCTCACCGCCTCCCCACGCCCCCACATTAACTCACTCCTGAATACGTTCGGGGTCTGGCTCCTGCTTCCTGCCCTCAGCAGCGGGACTTCATTTTGGTCCCCCAAGGCATTGCCCTTAAGCCACTGTCTTGCTAATTGTCTTCCTTTTAGCGGGCAGGTCCCTCTGCAGTGTAGCTGTTTAAAATCCCCCACCCCTTGCAGCTCTTCCTGTGTACCTCACTCCTCACCCCCGGAGAGGGCCACCTCCTGAGGAAGCAAAAAAAAAGCCCCTAGTTCTTCCCATAACACAGTAGGTAAACCTCATGGTTATTTTGTTTCCAGTCAGTTTTACTGAGGTGTAATGAATCCACTTTTTTTAGCATACAGGCCTATGATTTTTGACAAATACCTGCGGTCATATCATCACCACCACAGTCAAGGCACAGGGCAACGGCCCTGGCAGGGTGACTCTGTTGGTTGGAGCGTCGTCCTGCACACCAAAAGGTTGCAGGTTTGATCCCCAGACGGAGCACGTACGGGACGAAACCAATCGATGTTTCTCAGTCTCTAAAATCAATAAAAATATATCCTCAAGTGAGGATTAAAAAAAGAAAGACAAAGACACAGAACAATTCCATTGCCCCCGAAGTCTCCCTCGTACCACACCTTGTGGTCCACCCCACCTCTTGCAACCAACCACCATTCGGGTGGGTTTTACTTTCCCCGCTAGTTTTGCCAGAATGTTCCAGAATGTGCCATGATGTCAGCCTGAGCCTTTGGAGATTCCTCCACGTTGTTGTGTGAGGCTGCAGCCCGGTCCTCTGCCGCGCTGGGCAGTGCGGATACACCGGAGTTTGTCCAGTCACCAGGAGAGGAGCATCGGGGCTTCCAGTTTAGGCGACTATGAATAAAGCTGCTGTCGGTCATCTCTGCCGAGGCTTCTCTGTGGACCGACATTTTCATTTCTCTTGGGTAAATACCTAGGAATGGGATTTCTGAGTTGTGAGGCAAGTGTCTATTTAACTTTTAAGAAACTGCCAATCTGTTTTCCAAAGTATCGCTTTGCAGCTCCGCCTGTGATGTTTGAGAGACCCACTGCTCCGTGTCCTCACCAGTATTAGGGGGTGTCGGTTTCCCCAGCACCCCTTCCTCCCACTCTAAAGATGTGCTACCTGGTGCTCTCGGGACCTGTTTCTGCGTGTTTCTCCCTCAAGTGGAAGACCTGGAGGGCAGAAAATGGGACCTCTCTATTTCTATTCAATATATTGCCTTCTCAGAATATATCAGGGGAGGAGCTCAGTAAATCTTTACCATCTGTACCAATGAATGAATGAATGAATGCATGCATGCATGCATGGACACTGTCCAGGATACTTGGAAGTTTCTAGAGGGCAGCTATCAATGCTCCATCATTCTCACCTAGAAAAACACTTTAATTCAACCAACTCCCCTGCAGGCATAGGGCAGTGCCTGGCCCACCTCTGTCCTCACCCCTTCTTAAAGTCCTGTCACCCCCAGATTCTTCTCTTTGGTCCCTTTCTCTTAGGCCGCTGCCCACTGCGTTAGCCTCATTCTTGTGGGACTCAGCAGCGCAGAGAGGGCCTTCCCTTCTAGGGCCAGGCGATGGCCAGTGGGTCTTGGCTATGGTCTCCTGGGGACACATAAGGACTGAGGGATTAAGAAGGAACTGTTAGGAAGGACAGCTGCTTCTGCCTGCAAAGTTCAAACCAAGCCAAGGAGTTGAGTGAGGATATACCGATGCCTCAGGGTAGACCAGGAGAGAGGCAGCCCAGGAGCCTGGTGACCCTGAGTCCTGTGAGCTGTCCCCATGGCGTGGCTACCAGGCTTATTCAGGGAGATTCGCCACTCATTGGACAGTGTGAACGCAAACCGGGAGGGTGAAAACATGAACTTGGAGAGAAACGGCTTCGGGGAGCTGGGGGCGAGGAGGACAAGCAGTGGCACTGTGTGGTGGGGGACACGAGGCTGCAAGGCAGGGAGGGACTGCCTGCCAGCGCGGGCCTGGGTTTGCTGACCCAGCCACACAGCATCCGAGGGCAGCAGCCAACCAGGCCTCTGAGGGTCTGACGGTGGGTTGCCTGGCCTGGCTCACCGGCCACAGTACCCCTTTCATCCCCTCAGACTGGCGTTGCGGTGGCCTCAGTTCAGAGTTACACATTCGGGGACAATGGGGGAGACTACAGATGTGGAAGGTCAGCCTTCCGAGAGGTTTAGGCACGGGAGGCAGGTTGGAGCTTTCCCGAAGGATGTTTTCAGGAAGGCTTGGGGGCATGTGGAGGGATGCCAAGGACTACAGTCCTGGAAGAGGGAAGAAAAGATGAAACAGATGACTCTCCAGAGTCAAGGGCATGCTGTTCCCCTTGTGCCGCCTGACAGGGCCAGAGGCCGCTGGAGCCATTGAGCAGAGAGAAGTTAACCCTTCGGAGGTGGGGGGCTGTGTGTTCAGTGCATGTCCCTGCCGAGGTGAGGACAGGTGAGTGCTGATGTGGGGTCCTGGGAAAGGTGGACAAGAGATGGTCAAGAAGAAAGAATCAGAGAGAGCACCTACTCCAAATTCCTGCAGCTGAGCAATCTGAGGCCCAGGGCAGGCCAGGGACTTGCCGATGGTCACCCAGTAAAATAGCAGAGATAAAGCTGGAGCCCACATCTCTGTTGAGATCAGTTTTGAATCAGAATCAGTCCTGGCAGCTCATCAGGAAAATCTAGTCTAGAAAACGTCTCTGAAACAGTAAAAGGCTAAAAAAGAAAAAAAAAAAAAAAAAAAAAGGGGAAGCCAGATTCTTTTGAGCCCAGATGTGTTTGGACTGGTTCATTCCTATCCAGAATATCTCACGTATGTACGTATGTGGCCTCTGGCTGCAGGGCTCCCTTTCTCCTTCTTCAGAAGACAATTCCACGAACAAGCGGGCTAGCTGCTCTGGGAAGCGTTTAGCCCCATTTTGCTGGGAAGCAAGCAGCCATGTGGGGCTCTTTCTAGTGTAGGGTATGGCAGAAGGGGGTAGGCTACGGAGTGGGGGAGGACGCCGCCCCACCTCATGCTTCGGGAATCTTCCCTTTTGCTGACAGCCGTGCAGTGACTCAGGGAGGCAGCTCATGGTGGAGGAGGCCCTGCTTGCACGTAAAGGCTTAGCGACCTGAAGTTCACACCACACGATCACCCACCGTCTCCCTGCGTCATCAACGCCGTGACCAGCACAGATTCCCTCTTCCCGATACAATTTTCCCTAAGGCTGTGGACCTTTGGTGACTTCAAAACTGACCTAACATAGTAATTTTGTTCTGGGGTACCTGGCTCTCTCTCTCTCTTTTAGTCCAGAAAGCCTACTCAAAGGATAGACCCAAGATGCCATATCTATGCCATGAGACTACCACCCGCCCCCAGCTACAGCTGATTGGACCAGAATCACGTCCTCTCAGTGCTGAACAATCTATTGGCTTGTCGCTAACCAATCAGATTCACCCTCTTGAGATTTCTAATTAAGTGCTGCAGAGCCAGACCTCAATCAGAATTCAAAGGTTATGGAGAGCTGGGGACTTTGCCCACAAACCAAGGCTGTGAACAGGCCAAAGTTATCAAGAGGCCGAGAAGCTTCTTCAGTAAGCTGAACAGAGGAAAATGACACCCGCTTGTAAAATACATGAGCCGCCATGGAGGCCCCAAAGAAAGAGAACCAAAGAGAGTTGGAGGTACTAGTCCGGGAGGCTGGGTGTTACTAAGGACAGAGTGGGGACTGGCGCCTGACCTCTGCACAAGGGCAAACGGAGCACCACTGAGCACTTACTAGCTGCAGATGCACACGCTTAAGTGTGATTCGCTCAGCACCCCAGCAGCCCAGCAGAATAAGGGGGAGAAGTGATGAACAAGGAAGTCCGTTAAGGGACCCATCAGGCCGCGTCGTCCAGGTCCCCCAGTGGTTGCAGGGGCGAGGCTGTCGGCTGAACTAAACTGAGCAGGACCTCAGAGTTCAGATCGCCCAGGTCCATTTTCTAAGAACCTGGGCTGCTCTTTATTTACCTCCTTTACTGTGACTTGCATGAGTGCTTTCTGTCCTTTCCATCCAGTAAATCCCTCCTAAAATGCCTTGATCTGCACATAATCTGATTTCATACATTATAAAAACGATCACTCCCCAGTCTCCCTGGAGTTGGTGGTGGTGTCTGCCTAAGTCGCAGCAGTTCCCATGACGATTGCCTTGGCAGAAGGAACAATCATTAAGAAGCGGAGTGAGGAGAGGGAGGAGGAAAGCTCCGCTCCTGCCACTGCAGAGTTTCCTGGAGAAAATGAGCCCGGGAGCTGAACGCGGGCAGGCCTCTAGTGCAAGTGAGAAAGTGGCTTTCACTGCCTTGGTTTATCCCTGGAGAGAAGCACTCTGAGCTTCCTCGGCTGGCTCCCCCCTCTCACTCCGTGATCATTTACGGTGCCCGACTGTGGCCTGACCCCGGGTTTGGCACGGATGACACAGAGAACTGGACAGTTTCTTCTCACAGCGCAGTGAGGGAGACAGACACGTGAGTGTGTGGTTGGTTGGGACCTTGACGATGACTTTCTTCTGGCCTGCCTTCCGTGGGAGCTGTTTATCTCTGTGTTGATTTCTTCTATAAGATGAGGAGTCCAGGACAGACAGGGATGCTGGGTTGTCATCTCTTTTCCCCACACTGAGACTCGGGTGGAGCCTGGCTCCTGGGAAGCGACTAGAGGGTCAGGGCTGCAGATTTGAGCTGTGTTGCTCCTTGAGGCCCTCTGATGGCCGCCCTGGCCCTGACCAGCAAGTCTTAGAAATATGTGCTCCCAGGTCACAACAGGAGACCGGGGAGGGGTGAGGTGTGTAGGTGAAACCACTCAGACCATGTCGGGGAAAGGACTCGGGGTGCCCACCCTCTGAGCGTGGGTGAGTGATGTCTGGAGAGGTGCCCCCTGCGCTTAGAGGAAAAGCCACTCCTTTGGGAGTAGAGCCAGGAGCGAAACCAGTCGTCCCAAAGTTAGTTCAGTGGATGCTCTGTGTTTTCTGAGGGGGCCGCCCAGGCCTGAGAGTCTAACCAGTGGTAGGGCTCCTGAATACTCCCAGGACTAAAAGGCCGTAGAGAACTGAATATGTGCTTTGTGACCTGTATACATAAAATATGAGTTACTTGAAATGGGGTGGTTTTCTTTTCTTTTTTAAGATTTTATTTATTTATTTTTAGAGAGAGGGGAAGAGAGGGAGAAAGAGAGTTAGAGAAACATCCATGTATGGTTGTCTCTCATGCTCCCCTACTGGGGACCTGGCCTGCAACCCAGGCACGTGCCCTGACTGGGAATCGAACCAGTGACCCCTTGGTTCGCAGTCCTGTGCTCAATCCACTGAGCTACACCATCCAGGGAAAAAAGAGGTGGTTTTCATGGTGGCCTGACAAACAAGACGAGGGAGCCCCGACCAGCCCCCGTGGACAGGTACCTGGACCCTTTGACAGAAATCCTTCCAGAGCAGAGATGTGGGTTCCCAGCTCCCATGACCATTAAAAACATACACCAACCTCCTGCCCCAAGGTTCAGCCTCAAGACCACCCAAGAGACTCTTGCTTCCAGATTTGGGAGTGATATTTCTCAAGAGAATTCTGACTGACCATCCCTCTCTTAAGAGGCCAGTTGGCAGGAGCTAATCTTCTAGTGCATCCAATAAATGCAAGAGCATTGTCTGCGGGCAGAGAGAGAAGGGTGTTTTGTGTTCAGCACGGCGAGGAAGCGAGTGCCCTCACAGCCCCAGCAGCTCCCCGCCTCATGCAGGACCCACATCATGTGGCAAAGCTCCACAAACAGGGACCCGCAGGGGGAAGCTGCAGACATGAGTTGGTGGCAGGCAGCTCCCCCAGTAAGTTCTCCACAACAGTGAGACCCGGCTTGTGTGGATTTACCGATGCAGCTCACACAGTTTTAATCAGTTAGAGACTTGCGTTTGCGTGGATTGTGAAGGACCTGTAAACTGTCCTTGTCTTTGGAAGCCTCTGCTTTCAGTATTACCTACCACCCCAGTCCCTGCAACATCTAAAGTCAGCACCTCCGTTTCACTATCTCAGTCAACACAGGGGCTTCCGCTCACTGGATGGGGGTCAGAGGGTGGGGAGGTATTATATGAGAAATCAAGGAAGAACACATCATCAAAAGTGGTCAGGCCAGGCCCTGGCTGGTGTAGCTCAGTGGGTTGAGCACCAGTGTGTGAACCAAAGGGTCACCAGTTCAATTCCCAGTCAGGGCACATGACTGGGTTGCAGGCCAGGTCCCCAGTGCAGGGCGTGCAAGAGGCAACCATACATTGACATTTCTCTCCCTCTTTTCTCCTCCTCTCTCTAAAAATAAATAAATAAAATCTTTTTAAAAAATGGTCAGGCCAGCAAAATGCCTTTGAAACGGCTTGCTTTTTAGCTGGAAATGTAAAATAGCCTAGCACGAGGGGATCTCGCCCACATGAGGAGGCTGATAGAAAGTTCCGGCAATTATTCCCTGGGCCAATATGAAGGACGCGGGCACCTCTGGGCTCTCACGAACTAACAGTGAGATGTTCTTTTCTTTAAGAAAAAAGAAAATAAGATTTATTAGTAAAATGGGCGCCCATCACCTTTCTTACTCAGTCATCTCTGCCCTGAAGTAGCCCACCTGCTGCTAACCCGGAAGTGCTTCCCTTCCTGGGGAAATCCAGGTTCTTCGTTGCCCTTTGACACGGAGACCGGTACGGTCTGACATTCGGGTCAGCCGGGCTGCCGTGGGGGCAGCCAGTGACAGTGTTGCCACCTCTGACGCTGACACAGTCTGTTCTAAGCTGATGCCAGGAAGGTCTGGGTGGGAAGCCATACTGTGAAAGGCCCCAGCCCCGCCCCAGCCTCACCCCAGCCCCGCCCCAGCCCAGCAGAGGGTTCAGGAGCAGGGCTAACTCGAAACGTTTTTTTAATATATTGTATTTGAAGTTATCTGATCACATTAAGTGGATATTTATAAGACCCTGTCTTTATTGTGGGGTATTACAGAAGAATTCTCCAGGGAGAGTCCCCAAAGGACAAACCGAAGTTTCCTTGGGCAGGCCACCTCTCTGGACCTCAGTTTCTTTATCCATAAATCAAAAAGATTTGAGTCTGTTTTTCAACCAGGATGCCTTTGCTCCCAGGGGACATTTGGCAGCATCAGGAGATTTTTTTTTTTTCTTTTTTGTAATCTTTACCTGAGAAGATTTTTTCATTGCTTTTTTTAGAAAGAGGGAGGGAGAGAGAGAGAAACATGGGTGTGAAAGAGAAACATCGATCAGCTGCCTCCCGTATGCACCCTGACCTGGGGTTGAACTTGCAACCTAGGTGCCGTGACTGGTGATTGAACCCACAACGTTTTGGTTACAGGATGATGCTCCAATCAGCTGAGCCATAAGGGCCAGGACTGGAGATGGTTTTTGTTGTAACAATATGGGGAGTGTGCAGTGCCACTGGTATCTATGGATGCTGCTAAACATCCCACAATGCACTGGAAAGCCTCTTGCACCAAAACATTATTTGGCTTAAAATGTCAATAGTGTCTAGACTGAGAAGCCCTGGACTTCATGATCTCTAAGTTCCCTTCAAGCTACAAGACTATCTGACCTTTTGCATGAGTATCAAAAACCCACATGTGGCCCTGGCCAGATGGCTCAGTTGGTTGGCGAGTCATCGCTTGCACCAAAAGGTTGCAGGTTTGATTCCCAGTAAGGGCACATACCTAGGCTGAGGATTTAATCCTGGGTTGGGGCACATATGGGAGGCAACCAATCAAAGTTTCTCTCTCACATCAATGTTTTTCTTCCTCCCTCTCTTCCTCTCTCTCTCTCTTTCTCTCTCCAAAATCAATAAACATATCCACATATCCTTGGGTGAGGATTTTTTTTAAACATAAAAAATACCCACATTAGCGTGGACATTGGGACCCCCTGAGTTTGGATGGCAAGGTCCAAGGCACTGGTTTCAAATACGAGGAAGGAACCCTGTTTTTGTCCCTGCCTCCTGGGGCTCACCTTCCAAGCCAAGACCCAGGGCCATCTGCTGCCACCTTCTGTATCCTCCCCAACGTTAGCAGAGCATTCGTCATCAAGAAAGACGTTCCCAGTGAGTGAAGCCTGACGGGGGTGGAGACAGAGACTACGGTGGCATCACTCCATCAGTTGGCTAGGTTGTCCCTTGTCACCGGACTTTTCTCACTGCCAGCTCTCTCTCATTATCTGGTGAACTCAGTTTCCATCTGTCAGGCGCCTGGGAGTGTGATCTTACTTCACTATCCATTTCTTTCCTCCTTCGAGACTTATGTCTGCCAGCTGCAAGACTCACCTTCATCGGAGCTGGGGACTCAAGGAGACTTGGATTCATTCCTAAAAAGGATTTCAAAGTGAAAGCTGTGAGCTTTTATCCCAGGATATGGCATGCAAGAAAATCCTCAATGTGCATATCAATGGCACCCGTGGACCACCGCTCCCTCCTGCACCTTCCTGCACCCACGGCAGACATCACTAATCAATCATAAACCTTTCCCCATTGCCCTGGAGCGTGGTACACACAGCAGAGCCACCTACGACCAATCAAAGATGGCATTCTGATTTTAACCAGCTTGTCACCTCAGTCTCTGAACCATTCAAGTGACTGTGGCAGCAGTTGGGAGGGGCAAGGAGATGAGATCCTCAATTAGACTGCAAGTCCCTTGTGGGCAAGACCCAGGTCTGTTTCGTTTACCAGCCGATTCCCAGGATATGCGGGAGAGGCTCACTAGAGTTTGCTGAATGAGCAAAAAGCCCCCCAGCTGGTAAGCTCCCTGCGTTGCCCACTGTGCCCTTGGCGCTGGGCTAACGTTGGAGAGAGCCACCCCGGGGAAGGAGCAGAGGCGACTCGGTGAGCTCTGCTGTCGGGTACAGAAACGGCTGAGGGAAGACTGGTTTCCATTATTTTTAGAAGCAGGGTAGTGGCTGGGAGTGAGAACTGTGAAAGAACCTGGTACTTGTGTAACCTCCCCACATTTATTATTTTTTAATTACCCGTGTCCCGGTTCCCTGTGGAGATGAGAGGGCTTTGGGCATTTGAAGCTCTTGTTTATGGAGTACTACGTTCCAACAGCTCTGTAAACGGCAACTCACCAGTTGATCACGGCGGGCCGGCTCTCTTTCCACCCCCGTTTCTCAGACACCGAGGCTCAGGGGAGTTCACGGCAGGCCCAGAGGTTCAGCGAGGAGGTGACTCCGCTCAGAGTCACACCCAGGCCAGGGGGCCTCCAAAACTGGTATTCACAAGCCCTTCAGATGAGGCTGGGCGCGTTCAGGGTGGCGTGGCCGCAGACTCACCAACCCTTCAGAGGGAAGGAGTCTGGGAACTGGTGCTCGGTGGCTGCCGGGTGGGGGAAGACGGCGGCCCGTCTCCCTGCCAAGCTTGTGGCAGCGGAGTAGCTGAGGGCCCCAGACCTTAGGGAAGGCAGAAGAAAGTCCCATGGTGCTGGCCTGGTCAGGAATTAGCTTCTCAGAACCGAATTCTGGGGATCTCCCCAGGGTGCGAGAGGAATGACTTGGAGGTCCAGGATGGGGCATATTTCTGCTCTACTGCCCCACGACCCCCTGGTTACTGCTCACCACCTCCTATCTACTATCCACCCCACAGTCCATAGCCCCCCTCCTCTCTCCTGGTTATCTGTCCCACCATTAGGGCCGCCAGATTTAGCACTTAAACACACCGCATGGCCAGTTAACTCGGCAATTCAAATCACAACAAATAATTGTTCGGTATAAGTACATTCCAGGAAATGTTTGGGACATACTTATACTCAGAAATCATTGGTTGTTTATCTGAAATTCAAATTTAGTTGGTTGTGCTATATATGATGTAGCAATTCTACCCATCGTCCCTGGTTTACAGACCCACAGCCCCCTGCCCCCCAGCCCTCCTGTCCCACACAGACCCCTGAGTGACTGTGCCACGCTCCCTGCCCAGGGATGCCTGGTGATCTTCACCCAGCTTAACCGCTCCTGGAGCCTTCCTGGAAGCAAACAGCTGCGGCCCTGCAGACAGGGCCCTAAGCATCCTCGTTCAAGGCTCCAGCTCCCCGTGGGCGTGATGAAGGGGCTTCTGGCCAGCAAAATAATGAAGCTAACGAGTCCCCAAAGGTTGTCTTGCCATTTGGAAAACAGCACCACTTCTCTGGCTCTGGGCCAGACAATCATTTTAAGGTGTTTAGAGGGTGGGGGTGGGGAGCGAGAGGAGGGTGGTTTGTTGTCGATTTCTCCCCAACTGCAGACAGGATAGGTTAATGAGCTGTGGAAGCAGAACTCACCGGGGAAATGATGCTGAGACCCTCCCAGGCCTGTTCCCGAGGCTATAAAGTTCCGGTTTGGAGCCAGTGGAACCTGGGCAATCACTGCCTGCTTCGGGGGGGCTGCCACCCTCCCTTAAGACACAGCCACAGCAGTGGGAGGGAGCCCTGCTCACTGAGGAAGACAGGGAGGGGGCCCAGGAGGGAGGAGGAATGAGGGGAGCCGTGTTTTCCGTGTGTGTTTCACCCCATGTGCACACGCATACACACAGACACGCACGTGATACACGTGTGTGCGCACATTCCCAGCACAGGAGCTGGGAGGCTGGCACACACGCCTCTTCTGAAGCTTGCGATGAGACAGTCACTTCCCCCGTCTCGGCCTCAGTGTGCCCGATCTACAATTCAGGGCCAGAATCTCAGGGCCAGAATCTCAGGCCTTGCCTGGAAAGACCCCGGGGTTTGGTAACCTACCCTACCGTGAACTCCCCCGGGGCAGGGACGGGGCTTCCACCCCCGGGGGTGACTGAGCGCCCAGAACCCGCCAGCCTCAGGGTGGGTCCAGTCGCTTCTGTTGTTCCTGCCCCTAGTCCTGGGGGCTGCCCCCCCAAACCAGAGGCCTTTGTCAAAGCGTGAGCTGGGACCTGCCAGGCTGCTCTGGCTGAGGCTGCGGGAGGAAGCTGCTTCTGCGTCAAGACCCTGAGTTACCAAGCAGGTCACCCCGTGGGCACCCTGTACACCGGCGCTGGGGACCAAGCAGGAGGACCTGCAGAGGGACCAGGACACATCTGGCTGATACCTCCTAGGGTCCCACCCGCCCTGAGTCAGTCACACACTCAGGGACCGCAGTGAATGCCTTTCGATTTTGCTTAATGAAGCCATCTGCCCACATTAACTGGTAAATTATCTCAATCACTCCCCGAATCCCAGAGGGGAAAAGGAGACAAAAGGGAACTGTCATCCCTTAAGAGTGGAGCTGGAGTACCCTGCTCTGCGCCCCCCTCACTGTCCCCCCCACTTCTCCCCACCCCACGACTTCTCCCTCTGGGAGAGAGACAAGCCTCCAGCTTCCCCCGAACTGTGCCTCCATCTGTTGTCTCACTGCTTCCTTCTCTTCCCGGGGAAAGGAGCAGGGCTCACGCGTGTCTGACCACGCGGAGGAAAAAGATGACAACCTTTCTCTGTTTGTCCTCTGCCTCGGAGCACGGAGTGCCTGTGGCGGTGTTCTCTTCCGATAAGCCTGTGCTATTTTGAGCATCCAAAATCATCCCTTCAGCTCCTGGGAGCCCTGTGCTCCCCGTGGTGGGGGGTGCCCAGCAGGGCATCACTGAGGTGGCCTGTGAACCTCACTGCACTGTGCAGGTATGGGGCTGAAGGACGAGAAATCTCATTACCGACATCCTGTGTGCATGTTGAGGGTCTCCCGGGGCACCTCGGCAGGGCTGCTGTGGACCAGGGGATGCTTTGCAATTCCAGACATGGGATTTCTAAACATGCTCGTAAACACTCCAGCTCAAGCGGCATCGACACAATCCCTGAATTCATCCAACACTGATGAACCTGAGGCCAGCATCAAACTGGACACCAAGCTCAAGAAGGGTTGACTCACAATCGTTAAACTGCTAGGAGACTGAGGAACCCAAGGCAAATGTCGAAGGGTGGCCATTCCTACCAGGTGTCCCCTTCGGGTATCCAGCTCACCCAGAAAACTGCCAGTTGGAAGGCTGCTTAGTGAGGACCAAGCAAAGGGACATGGTGTCAAGGCTTTAGACAGTTGTGATGGATTGTGCCTGGCCCCCAGTGGAGTCTCTCTCCAGAGCCAGACAGTCTCTTGCAGGCAGAGCTGGAGACACGGTGACCGGTTCTGGCCTTTGATGGCCCCCTTCCTGGGCTCCTGGCCGACCACAGACCTTCGGTTACCATGTCCTTTCTATAGTCTGTCCAAGAACTATCGATTGTGCTGTGAGTCTCTAGCTCCATTTTTAGTCCTGGTCACCTTTTTGGGCCTGGGAATTTCCCAATCTCTTCCTTACACATTTTCAAAACACTGTTTAGAGTGGGTCTCTTCTATAAATGGCTACATGTATCCATTTTTTTTTTGTTGTTGTTAATTATTAGCTGTTTTGCTTTCTCCTTAAAAGATTTTATTTATTATTTAGGAGGAGGGAAGAGAGGAAGAAAGAGAGGGAGAGAAACATCCACACGAGAGAGAAACATAGATCCCTTCTAAGGGCCCCGACTGGGGACTGAACATACACCCCAGGCATGTGCCCTGACTGGGAATTGAACCGGAGACCCCTCACCCGGAGGAACTTACCCAACCAACTGAGGCACACCAGTTACGGCTGTTTCACTTTCTTGAAAGCAACTTCAGCTCCAGGTTCTGGGAATATCTTTCTGTAGCTCCCTAGGTACAGAGAGTCCTTTTAATGAACCGTAAATCAGGCCCTCTGATCTCAGGATTTTTATCCTATTTTTGCGTGCACCGGGGTCTCTGTTTGAGGCTTAGCTCAGCCACTTGCTAGCTGTGTTACTTTAGGCAAATCACTAAACTGCCACACGCCATGGCTTTGTTGGGACGAAATGATGACAATAATGATGATCTCACAGGGTGTAAGGAGCAAGGGACACAGGGAAGTGTTGTATCTCAATCACGTATTGGAATGGACTGCATCCTGCCATTCCGACAGCCACGTGTCGGGGGGTTTCCTATACCCCCAAGCCATTTCCCTGCTCTAGTTGGGTGTCCTTCAATTTAATTTAATTCTTACACTATCTACCTGGAGACATCAGATCCCATGGGTTAAAAGCTCAGTCCTCCGAGCTAGAGCATTAAGACATGACAGATTCCCTAAAGCTTTGTCCTCTGCATTCTCTTCAGCTGATATGCTGGGACAGCCCTGTCACCATAGGGCTAGTGACACTTCACTCAATCAGCTCTAAGGCCCTAACCACCCGCCTCACTCTGCACCCCCCAGCCCGCCCCCACTGCCCCAGGCTCAGCAACTGACGTCCCTGCTCTCAGATTCCTGATAATGGTTCTGGGTGGCACCTGACTACCCAGAGTGTGTCCCTGTCCAAGGGCCCTTTGGCCTAGCGTCACAAGAGATGGTAAAGAATGCAGAACCTCAGGCCTGCCCTGGCCTACTGAATCCTTATCTCCATTTTAACAAGATCCCCAGGGGATTCAGATGCACAGGAAAGTTTGAGATGCAGATGCTCTTAACTTGGGACCGTGGACTTGAATGGGAAAAAGAAATACAACATCTTCATTTGTACTGACCACTAACCAAACTTTAGCACTGACTTCAACCGTGGATGTACACAGCAAGTCTCAGAAGTATTCCCAGGACTTGGGCTTTGTCACCAACCGAAATCATGGGTCTGTTCCTAACACATCCCAGTTATTTTCGACATCTTGAAATAGCCTGTATTGTGCCACGACTTCAAAGTTACAACAAGGATAAGATCTGAAGCCAGATCCTGCTATTTAATATACTAGTGATGAAGCGCATGTTATTACATCACAAAATTTTAAAATACATTTGATAGCTAGTTCAAAGGAATCGATTTCCTTTATCATCCTGTGTATTTTCTTTTAAACATTAGACATGGGGGTACTAACTCCCAAGGACCCGACCTCGCTGGTTTGTGGGGATTGAAGGCGCATGGGTGCGGAAGGCCAAGGACTTTGCTGTGGAGTAGAAACCGTTGCCCTCGAGCAGGCTTCTCTCCTGTGCTGGGCTCCTAGAGCGTGGTGATAGAATGCGGTAAACTGAGCGGATGAAACAACAGAAATTGATCATCTCCCAGGTGTGGAGGATACGCGTTCGAGAGCAGGGCATTGGCAGCCCTGGTTCCCTCTGAGGTTTTGAGGGGAGGCTCTGGGCCCTGCTTCCCAAGGGGCCTGCGGGCGGCCTCTGGTGCTCCAGGGCATGTAAAGCAATGGCCCCTGTCTCGGCCTTCATCTTCACAAGGCGTGTCCCTGTGTGGGCGTCTGGGTCCACGTTTCTCCCTTTTGCAAAGACACCAGTCATACGGGAACAGGGGCCGCCCTGCTCCAGTGTGACCTCATCTTAGCTCATTGCATCGGCAACTGCCCTCTTTCCGAATAAGGCCACCTTCCGAGGTGCTCAGAGTGAAGACTTCAATATATGAATTCGGGAGGGGGGCAGAATTCAACCACTATCACCTCCATGAACCCCATCGACCTTCCTTGGCAGTGGGTAGCCCAGGGGAAATGCACAGCGAGGTCAAGTGCAAGGGTGGAGTAAGGTCAAGAGGTTCTAACTCTTCGAGGCCGGTTCTGCTTTCAGGCTTGCAGCTGGACTGAGCTCCACCACCCCTTATATTAAACACTTAAACATTGATTAAATGTCTACATATTCCAGACACAGAGGATATAAAAATGAATAAAATATTGTCCTTGACGTTAAGGGAAAAGAAAGACAGCCATGTATACAAATCACCGCGAGGCCGTCTGATTCAGGCAGTAAAAGATTTATGTGACAAAGAAGGGGCAGGGGAGTCCAGGATAAGATTGTCCAGGAAGGCTTTTAGGAGGCGGTAACCTTAGAACTGAATCTTTGGAGATGACAAGGAGATTTCCAGGCAGACAGGGGGCAGAGGCATTTCAATCAGAGGAAAAGCCCCGTGGCACTGGAGTGTAAGAGCCCAGCTTGGCCTGGCTAGAGATGTGGGCTGTGGGAGGCCGAGGTTAAAGTTAGATTGGGTCGCGTATTAAGGCGGTCATCCACAACCTAAAGAACGTCACTCTTGTCCCATAGCACAGCCCTGGAAAATTCTTTCTCTACTGTAAGCTCTGAAAAGGCAGGGATCTCCCTGGTTGTGAAAAATGAGGCCAAAATGCTAGGCAGGAGCGAACATCCTGCCTGGTACAAAGTAGGCACTTGATAAATTAGTGAATGAATGGATGGATGAATGAATGAATGGCTTTGAAGCGGCAGGAGGGTATAAGAAGACAGGCAAGAGTGGGATGGATGTAAAAGCACAAAACGCAGCCTGGGTAACGTACTATAAACCAGACAAGAGTCGTGAGGGTCGCATGAGGCTCCCAGAAGAGGAGGGACACGTGGGGGCTGCAACGGGACGGGAGGCAGGTGGGAGACATGAAAAGCATACACGTGTAGGGCTCTAGGGCTGGAAGTTGAGGGAGTTCCTGCCCACTGAGCTGCTCTGTGAAGCCTCGTTCCCGAGGGAAAGGAGAGAAGAGGTTGTGGGAGGACCTCTTTTGGCTGAGGACCAACCAAGCATGGGAAGAGCTAAAAAGCTGGGCTCAGCAGCCCCAAGGTCGAGAGGGACCTTGCTGTCTGCGGTCATGGGCCCAGCTCGGGGCTTTGGAGGGCAGGTGCCTTAGAAGGAAACAGGCGGTCTGAGGTGGGTCGAATAGTGTCCTCCCAGAGTTCACGTCCATCCAGAACCTCAGAATGTGACCTTGTATGAAAACAGGGACTTTGCAGCTATAGTTAGGCAAGCATTGAGATGAGACGTCCCGGGTGAGAGTGGGCTCGGAATCTAATGACCGGTGTCACGACAGGAGACAGAAAAGGACTCACAGGGAAGAAGGCCGTGTGAAGACATAAGCAGACCCTGGAGTTAGGCTGCCACAAGCCAAGCGCTATCCACACCTTGATTTTGACCTTCCGGCCTCCAGAACTGTGAGATGATATACTTTTCATTGCCGTAGGCCTCCTCCCCCTCCCCTCACCGGCTTATGGTGCTTTGTTATGGCAGCCTGACCTCAAAGGGCTGGTGGAGGTTGGGTTAAATGGTCAGCCAAGGTGGAGAGACCCAGTCAGGAAAGCAGCGAGGTCACGAGAGAGCAGCAGACTCAGTGGAGGGGCTTGGGGCTGAAGGTCCTGAAGAAGAACGACAGCTTTAGGGAAAAGCGGAATGGACAGATTTGTAGCCAGAGAGTGGCATGTTTTGTTTTGTTTTGTTTAAGATTGTTATTTATTTGTTAGATAGAGGGAAAGAGAGGGAGAAAAAGAGGGAAAGACAGATCAGCACGCCCACAACTAGAGACCTGGCCTGCAACCCAGGCATGTGCCCTGACCGGGAATCAAACCTGCGACTTTTTAGTTTGCAAGGCCAGTGCTCAACCCACTGAATCACACCAGCCAGGGCTGAGAGTGGTGTGTTTGAAATGAGGGTTCCAGAGACAGAGCAGTGCCATCCGTGTCTCCAGGACGAAAGTTGCTGGGTAGACACATTCGTACCCAACCAGCAAGTAAGTGCACCCTCACCGCAAGCCTGCATTTTAAATCCCAGGTCTGTGGAGGAGCCTACCTGTTCTTCCAAGGAACCACTGTTGGGGAAGAATTGAGTGGCATTTCAGACACTACCCAAGAGTCTGTGTTCTAGGAAGGCGGGCATTGGGCCGGGGTGAGGGGCTAGGTGCCCAAATCACAGCTCATCAGCAGGTCTTCGTAGGCTGGGGCCCAAACTCTCCGAGGGAGGCCCCCTGGGATTTTCGGAAAGGTGTGCCCTGCTGGAAACCTTAGGTGGCAGAGAAGGCAAAACACACTGGCGTGGCACTCAAGGTAATGCTGGACCATGTGAGGAAATCCAGAAGGAAAAACCCCAAGCAGAATCATAAGGCAATGAAGTGACATCTCCAGTGCAAGCCAGAGAAACTCTCTGAGTTGCCCTGGGGCCAGGAATTACTCAATTAAACAGCAAAAGCCCCAAGGGAAATGGGGGAGCAGCGCCTCCCCCTCCTATACCCGAAGCTCAGCTCCCCTCTTTGGCTCACCCCACGTGCCCTCTGCCAGCCGCTCCTCCCCTTAGCCTTCTGTCTGCTGCACACCCCAGCTGCCGGCAGCAAACTCCCCCTTCTGTTGATGGGTCTCCCCCTTCGGGCTCCTCTCTGGCCCTGGTCCAGGCTGCTTCCTAGCACCTCCCCCCACCCCCCGGAGCTTCCTAGCTGAGCTGCTGGGGGTCCTCGGGACAGGGACTCCTAATGTGCAAACAGGAAAGGGTGCTGGTCTGGAGGGAGGAGTGGAGAGGCAACACGGAACTACATTTCCCCATACACGATGCCTGGCTGAGCGGGCTCTGGCTCTGTGCCCTCCTCCTCAGCCCCCCAACAGTCCCCCCACGGGCCATTCTCTATGCCCCCTAGCCCTCACGTTGTCAGGGGTATAGCCCCCCTGACCATCTCTACCTCCAGCCCACGCTCCCCTCCCAGACATGTCCTGGGCCCTGCTTCCTCCTCACCCTCTCCCCAGTGATTTCTCCAAAGCCACCAAGCCGGGGGGATGCCCTGGGAACAAAGGCAGTTTAGCTATCGTAGCCCAGTGGCAGGATCAGCCAGGGACCACGTTTTCCAGAATGGATTACGTATTCAATCAGTGGAGGTATTTCTGTCTCAGAAGATAGCTCATCTCCCAGAGAGCGAGCCACATTCACTTCCTCTAGGTGTTTACATAGGTGGGGAGAGGCAGCCCGCTTGCCCGCCTCTCCCTGAAGATCAGTCTTCTTCCTTTCGCCCCAAGCTTCTCCCTGGTTATACCTGGGGATGGTGCCTTTCAACCAGCTCTCTCGTGTGAGAAAAGCCAGAGGCTGCGGAGAGGATGGGGAGGATGGGGACCTGGTAGGCAAAGTGGCAGGATATGGCAACGAGCAGTGACAGTCTCTAGATTATAAGCTGTCTGGGATGACATGAAGCGGGGCGATAATTCTGAGTCACCACCGCTGACATATTTGTTGAGCCTTGAAAGAAACACTGCAGAGTGAAGCAGAGAATCAGCAACTGATTTCAGATGCAGGAGTTCTAGTCTTCACTCCATTGCCTTGCTGTGCAGGGTGGGCAAGCCTGCCACCCTCTCCGGGGTCAGGTTTGGGAGGGAGCAGAGAGAAGCTGTGCTGAAACCCCACATGTTACAGACGAGGAAGTGGAGAGGCCAAGCAGCCCTAAGTTGAAGTTCCAGATGGACAGGGGGCAAGGACACCATCAGGAGCCAACCTCCAATCCCTGGCCACTGTCCTGTTTGTCACTAATTAGTTGAGAAAGCCCTGGACCCGTCTGACCAACAGAGAAGCCATTGGCCTTCCTTCCCAGCAGCCCCGAGAGTAGCAGCCTCAGATGGGTATTCGGAGCCTTGCTCAGACTCCAGCGGGAAACACAAAGACACGCAGCAGCTGGGATTAGGAAGGTGAGTGAATGAAAGAGCCATTGGCAGGCAATCAACGAGGACCACTGAGGCTTCCAGAGCAGAGCATCAGCAGGAAGCTCTTCCCACCCCTAGGCCAGCAGGGGTGCCCGGAGGAGAGGGCATTCTCTGGACAGAAATAGTTGGAGCCACGCAAGGGGATGTGCAGAAGGAGCTACATCATAAAATCAACGCGAGGCAGGGCGGGAGTGACACATCAAATACCCCGACCTCTTTCCGATGGCTTCTGATCTGTCAGAGCTTCCTGTTCTTCCCCCAGCTGGAACACAGAGCAGGTGGGCAATGGTCTTGGGCCCAGGGAGAGGCAGTCAGCCTGAGCCTCTCCCCGGCCCTCCTCCATCAGGTCGCCCAGGCAACAGAAAGGGCTGTCCTGCTTTCCCACAGCTGCCCTGGCCGCCTGATGCCTTGTTGGGACTCTGGCTGGTTTGTAGTTGGATGAAAACAGAGGGGAAGGGAGATGACACCATATGACTAGACCTGGGACCATACCCCCCAGTACTAATTTGCTGAACACTTACTACGTACTAGGCCCCACTGGAGACGTAATGTAATGAGCTCTCATCGATTTCAACAACATTGTGCAACCGTAATGTTGGAATAGTCACATAAGCCCAGAGAGGCTATGGGACTTGTCCAGCATCGCACAGAGGGTAATTGGCAGAGTCCTCATTTGAAATCAGCTCTGATTGTTCCCAAGGCCCGGGCTTGGGCAGCCATGCCAGGTGGCCTCCCAGAAGGATGGCCCGTGTGTTGGTCATCACAGCAGTGGAAGGGGCTGAGAGGCGGATGGGAAGACAGGAGTGAAGACCGAACCCTGGAACAGGTGGGTGAACGGTGTAGTCTCCCATCTCTGGGCATTGCCCTTGGAGGGTTGGACGCTGAGCATCTCTGGGGCTCCTTCTTCCTGATACCCGGTGAGCCAGAGCCTGACCCTCAGGATCTGGAGAGCAGAGAAAGTGATCCTGCTTCCCAGGCTCCAGAAAACCTCCTTCCCTCCTCTCCATCCCCATCTCCAGGTTCCTCGATTACTTGTCTTAGTGCCCCGAGCTCCAGGAGGGCCTTGGGGCTAATCGCTGAGCTGCTGACCCTCTCCGAGGTGTGCCCCAGGGGGTGCCTGGAGGGCTGCGGTGGACTTTCAGACAGTGCTGGGAGGAGCGCTTCTTACTCACAACGCCCAGGTGCTCTGAGCGCTGCGTCTGCAGGCCTGTCTGGCAGGTCCCAGGTGCTGGCTGACTGGCCAAAGGATTGCGGGCAGGCAGCAGAGACGCCTGTAAGGCCTCACTCAGCCCTGTCAGAGGACAGGTGCTCTTTGGGGGCCCCTCTAGCTGGGACAAGAGGAGAAAAACAGAGAAACCCAGGGGCACCAGCGGGGGCCTGGCCACGGAACTGGACAGGAAAAGGAAGCATACGGCCCCCCAGTGCTCCTCAGAACTGGCCCTGAGGCTGTGTTCTAAGGCTCTGCTTTCTTCACCGAGTCCACAAGCAAGCGGCTGTCGAGAGCTGACTTCGGTGTGAGCCCTGAACGGGCTGAATCAGACATCACCCGGCCCTCACGTTCTTTGATCTGGTAGGAGTGATAAAACATGTCCCCACCAGAAAAATACCAAAGCATGGAAGTTATCTGACCCTGACATTGGCATTTGGGAGAGTTACAAGGGCTCTGAGGAGGGAGAGACAGCCGGTGGGGGAGGGGGACGCTCACACAGCACTTACCCTGCACCAGTCCAGGTTCCCAGCACTTGGAGTGCATTCACCCTTTTAATCCTCGCGGCCACCGCCCTACCATTTCGCAGACCAGGAAACAGGCGTGGAGAGGCTGAGTCACCTTCCCGAGGGCCCAAAGCTGGTAAGTGGATTGGATCCGATTGCAAGGTGCTCTTAACCCGTAGGTTCTCCCCCTGCTCCTGCCCCGCCCTCTCGTCTTTCCACTTGATGGTTAAAAGGCGCTGATAAACAGGAGCTCGGCTTCGGTGTTAACAATCGGTCTCTCTCCAGTGTGCTCGGGTGCCATTGTCAGATTATAAGCTACAAAGAATCTCATTCAGCTAAAACGTATTGAGTGTCTGCCAAGAGCCAGACGCTGCTGGAACGGCTTTCGCATATTCTAGGTCAATTTACTTCTTGCAACAGCCTTGGGAGGTAGCGGCAATGTCTCCCGTTTTCCAGAGAGGGACCGTGGGAGAGGAAAGGGCTTGGCTATGCCACGAACTCTGGGAATGAAGCTTTGGACATACTTCTTTTAACACTAACTTACTGCTTTTAATTTTAAAGATGAACATTAGTACTGTTCATCTTTATGCTATAGAAGCACGCAGAGCCTGGCTTAGCACGAGTATTTTAAAATTTGTTTTTGTTTACTTGTACGGTAGGCTTTACTTTTTTATTTATTCATTTATTTATTTATTTATTTATTTAGAACTAGCATCTTACCTCCTAGCCCTAAAAAGCGTGGAATGCAGGCTTTGGATCTGGCTCTGAGTTCAAGTTTTCTGACTGGCATGTTAAGTATGTAAATGTGGGCCCAACTCCTCAAATCGCTGACCCTTCGTGTGCTCGCCTGTCCCATGGGGATTATAACCACCCGCCCCACCGGGCGATGGTGAGGGTCCGTGAAGCAGCTACAGAGCATGCTAAGAGCTGTGCCTGGCACCCAACAGGCTCCCAGTGGCCAGCAGCCATTGTTCTGGAGAGCCACACAGCGTGGGCCGGATACACGTCTATGGGAGTGCTGGGCTTCACAGAGACTCTGACGCACATGCTCACGTCACCCCGTCAGTGACCCTGCGAGAGAAGGATCCCTGTTTCAGAGGGAGAGAGCCCACAAGTAGTGACGGGCAGAGCAGAATCTCAAACACGTGTCCCAGGACCCTACCGCCCAGCGCCCTCCCTGCCTTCTGCCGCCCGTGCGATGGGGGCGGGGGCCTCAAGTCCCACCCTGCAGGGGAAGGACAGCTGGATGCCCACAGGAGCTTCATAAACAAAAGGACACCGAGGTGCTTTCTCCCTGACGGCAAAGACCGGCTGGCACTCTCAGTCACACCTGTAGGACGTGTTACCTCGGCGTGTTCTCAGGCACATCAACCTCGTGAGGTATCTTCAAAATAAGGGTGTCTCAGCCGAATATGTCTGGCTGTGGCCAGGCCAACCTCTTGGGAAGCACCCCCTGTTTTTCTATAAGTCCTGGCTTAGAATATTTCTCAATCTGAAGCTGAGTTAGAAACTCTGTATCTGGAATCTGGCTGCTGGGTCCGGCAGCATGGTGGTTGGAGGGCAGGTGTGATGGTGGAGCTGTGGGTGGCAGCCCAGCACCGCCCGGGGCTGGGGGAAAAGCCCCTGAGAGTGAGCAGACTCACGCTCCCCTCCCCTAACGGGACGCCCACCCGGCGATGGCAGTGCGAGCCCGAAGATCCAGAGCGGACCCTGGCGAGGCTGGCTTTGCTTGCTCACCTCGTTCCAGTCTTCTCTCCTCTCCCTGAAATAAGCAGATGTTCCCCACCAGGCTGAGCCCCCGTCCTAGGCTCCCGTGTCTGCGGGCGCTCAACCATGGGGGCTTTAGGCTCCCACATCTTCTTTCTTGAGAAATCACAATGTACACGCACATAATTAAAGGCATGAAGAAATGTGTTTCAGTTGATCATGGACCTCTTTCTCCTCTGATGCCTATTAAAATACGCAGCCTGCCACACTCACCTTGGCAAACACGGTCCTAGGGGAAGCGATCCCAGGTTCCATTGTCTTAATGGAAGAGATCCCAAGTTTCACAAGCCCCTTAAGGAGCCTCTACTTCTGAGCAATCGATACGGAGGCATTAAAGCTCACCGCGCGTGGGCAAGGTCCCGCGGGATAAGATGGACAGTGTGGGAGACTATGCGAAGCTGCACTTCATCCTGGACCTGCTCTCAGGGAATCCAAGCAAGACCGAAGGAGATAAAGCGTCGCTGAGACTCAAGGAGCTGAGTGCAGCTCGGAGCTAAAAACAGCGTGAGGAGGGCCCGCTGCGCTCTGGGAGATGCACCCAGGGAGGAGAGAAAAGGAGTCCGGTGGCATATGCATGGTGGCCGAGGCCCCAGGGGCGCTCCTTCCCAGAAGAAGAGGAAAGCCAACCTGACTTGGAGCCAAAGAAAGCACTCCCGAGCGAGGCTGAGAAGCCAGGCAGGTACGCCATCAGGTGTGGAGGAGGAAAGCTGGCAGGGCCCCAGCGGAGCGAGTGGCAGAGTGGCAGCGGAGCAGCGCTGCCGAAGCCCCGCGCAGAAGGAGCATCCGTGAATAAGATGTCTTGGCTGCTCCGGAGGGTGCGGGAGGCTGTGGGAAGCTGGCCCCAAAAGAGCAGTCCAGAGAGCGGGAGAGCTTGCTGGTCTCCCCCACCTCCGAAACCTCCGACTGTAGACCCGTAGCAGGGAAGTGGGCAGAGAGCAGCGGTTCACATCCCCTGCCCCTAAGTCCATCCTTTGCACCTCCCTACAGACCAGAAAACAACAAGCAAATAAACAACAACAACAAAACTGAATCTGAGCTCAGCGTCATCCTGAGAACGGAGCCCTGGGAGCTAATCATCCAATAAATATTTATGGAGCATCTGCTGTGTGAAAGGGACCAGCCCAGCCCTAACTGGGCCCTCATTCTTTAGAGAGGAGAGGGCGGCGGGGGAAGCGAGGGTATCGACAGCTCTTAGGACCAGACATCGTCTGAAGGGCTCATGATAAACGACATCCATTGTAGGTCCTGCCTTCATTCTTTCGTCTGCCGGGTCTGAGCCAGGACCCACAGTCTGGCTTCAGGCCGGGAGAAAGCCTCCTGGGCTGATGGTCAAGGTGGGCTTCCTTCCAGCCAGCCAGCTAATATGAATGAGCCCACTGGGTGCTGGGGGCTCTGGGGAAGTGCAGGGAGAGGTGATGGAATGAGAATGACGAAACCTCACACAGGTGCTTCGGCGGAGCCGAGAAGGGCCACAGCCTGCTGTCTGGTGTTAGGGGGACAAGGATTCTTTTCCAGAGGGGTGTGCCTGAGCAGACCTGAAACGGGGTGCAGGGTGAGGCTGCTTCTTGAGCAGAAAAGAAAGGAGTGGACTTAGAGACAACTCCCACAGGGCTGGGTAATCTTGGTTACGCCCAGAAGACAAGGTCTTCCGTGGGACCATCACACCTCCTGTGTGAACTGAGGGGAAAAGGAGCCGAGCCTCTGGCCAGGTTAGAGCGCTAGGCTAGAGAAGAAGAATGTTTTTTGTGTTTGTTTTGTTTTTGTCGTTGTTTATTGCTTTTATTTTTTTAAAGACTTTATTTATTTATTTTTAGACAGAAGGGAATGGAGGGAGAAAGAGAGGGAGAGAAACATCAATGTGTGGTTGCCTCTCACGTGGCCCCCACTGGGGACCTGGCCCGCAACCCAGGCATGTGCCCCGACTGGGAATCGAGCCGCCCAGCCTTTGGTTTGCAGGCCGGCGCTCTGTCCACTGAGCCACACCAGCCAGGCCTGAACCTGTAACCTTTTGGTGTACGGGACAAGGCTCCAACCAACCTAGCCTCCTGGCCAGGGCGAGGAGCAGGTTTCGACACCTCTACGTCACGCGAAGGAGTCCAGCCTTTACTGAGGCGCCATCGGGGCTCCCTTGGAAGACATTACACGGGCCAGGAGACCTTGAGAACAAGCTTTCTGGCGCTGTTCGAAGAAGGCCTGGGGGGCAGGGGAGCGCCTAGTGAGACCATAGGCAGGGGATCCATGGAGGCTTGAGGGTGGCTTCAGTTCAGGCCTGTGGAGAGTGGGGCAGCCTTAAGTGGGGAAGAAGAGCTTGAGCTTGAGGAGAAGTCAACCCTGGGTTCGGGGGCAAGAAGCAGACCAGACCCCACTGCCCTCCAGCCCAAGGCCCGCAGCCACCCCGTGCCCCCTTTCTCCATAAACGCCCCTTTGCCAGCCTCGGATACTATTTCGGGGCCCAGCCCGCCTTGTATCCTGAGGAGAGGAAGAAAACTAGACCCCCAGAGGAGGAGAAAGAAGTGTAGGTCTCACCTCCAGCTCTGCTCCGGGGCCCAGAGGCGGGCAGGGGGCAGCCCGGCAGGTGGAGGGGACCCCAGGCACTCGGGTGCAGCTCCGAGCATGGGCAGGGCAGCCCTGGACCTGGGGGTGAGGGGTCCCTCGGGGACAGAGAGGGACAGTCACATCTATTGATAATGCTGTCCTTCAGTGTTCTGAAGCAATGAGAGAGGACCGCAGGCAGTGGTAACAGCCTTTGAAGCAGAACTGTTTCTGCCGGTCTGAGAACCAGGAGCGGGGCGCCAGAAAGGAACAAAGTGCTGACTGTTCTATATGAAGCAGCGGGTGGGGTGCGGCAGGGAGGGGGGGGGGTAGAAACGGCAGGCATCAAAGCATTTACCGTGAGACAACCCACCCCGGCTCAGAGCAGGTGAGTGGCAGATGCCACCCCCAGCTGTCACACTGCCCGGAGCAGCTTGCAGAGTGCATCAGGCAGGACTCAGTGTCTCAGACCCTGCTACCAAGGGAAGAACTGTGATCAAAGCCCAAGGCAAGGTCCCAGTTCCTTCTGGAGCTCAGAAGTAGGACTCGGAAGATTCAGGAATGCTTCCCTGCTGTCCGGCACTCTGACGAATCTCCCCTCCCCTCACTGTGCTGGCCAGTGAGAGAGGCCCGCAAGGACAGAAGCAAATGAGACTCTCAGAAGCACAAAGCTGTCCACCCAGGGCCCATCTGTAGGCAAGGCTGGGGTGCCAGGAGTGGTAACAGGCAGAGAATGGGCCGATACAGCTCTAGGAATTGATAGCCCCCCAACTTCCGCTGAGCTGAAACTGACCCTGTGCTGCCCAATATTGTGGCTCTTTCAATGGAGATGAATCAAAATGGAGTGCAATTTAAAACTCAGCTCCTCAGTCACACGAGCCACACTTCAAGTCCCAATGGCCACCTGTGGCTTGAGGTTCCCAAATGGGACGGCCCAGACACAGAGCATTTTCAGCACTGCAGAAAGTTCTGTTGGAGAGCTCTGTGTGCCCCAGAGGAACACTGTCAGCACTAAACATCGAGACACACCTCCTACACTGCGCGCAGAAGAGGGCTCTTCGGCCCCGTTTCCCTGTTCCCCTGGAGTGCCCTTTCTCCACACTCTGCGCTCCTCCTGCTCTGACGCTGTCTCCTGGCCTGACCCTCATCAGCAGTGACACTCCTCCTGTCTGCTGACCTCAGGCTGCCTCCTCCTCCTCCCAGACCCTGGCTTCTCAGCTCCCTGGTTCCCCTTCCACAAGATGGGGCACTGGAGCGTTGCACACAGGTCCTGCAGCGTGGAGTGTGTGTGTGTCCTGGGCCCCTGCCTTCTTTCCTGCTCTGGTGACCTGGATTGGACCTTAGGTACCTGCCTCATCGGACTCCAGATGTCGCCCTGAGTGACCAGGCCCCGGCACCCTCTTCAGAACATTCTCAGAACATTCTCTAGGCCTCCGGAGCACCCCTTTCCCCAGGCCAAGAGCTCCCACTTCTTCTAACATCCCGAGTTGAAACTTACCGAACTCCTAACCTCTCTTTCCCACCAGGCCCCTCCTCCTAAGCCTAAGGAACGGGCCGCCTCACGGTGGGAGGTGGTTGGAAGCCCTCCGTGTCTCTTCCACCTGTTTCTTTCCCCGGTGCCTCTTCCCAAGCCTCGATCGCCAGATGTCCCGTGCAATTTGGGGCACACGGCAGAGATTGCTGACAGATCGCCAAATCCATTCCCCCTCTTTCCTGGGCACACAGCTAGGCTTCATGTCCCAGCCTCCCTCGCAGCTGAGTTGTGTCCTTGCGAACGCGTTCTGGCCAATGGCATGTCAAGTGCATGTGCCATTTCTGGGCCTGACCATAGGATGCCCCGGGTACAGGCTCCCTGTTCTCTCCCCATCAGCTGCATGTTGGAACGCAGGGCAGCCTTGGGTTGAAGGTGGCAAAGTCAGGGTGACCGGAGCCCCTGAAAAACTGAGTAAAGCAGAACCTCACCCCACCAGCCCGGGCCTGCACTGGAGTGAGAGGGGAGCGCACACGGGGGCACGTCTGCCCACAGGGTCGCTGCAGGTGCTCCTCCAGGCTCCCGGCTCCTGGTACTTTTCCTGGTTAACAGGCAGAGCATATCTGTGGGTGAAGGAACTTTTCCTTCCCCCGACACTTCCCTGTCCGCGTAGTCTTTCAAGTTAGTCTGCAAATTGCTTTGGACAATCTCGCTTGGGTCCTGAGGCCAGAAAGACCATCTCTGCCCCTGCAGGCTGGTTAACGACTGGACTCCTGCCCCCTGGCCAGCTTCTCCCTCCCTCACTGTGGGGAACCCAGCCAAGTGACGGTCAGAGGAGACAGCAAGGGCGCTGGGTGAAAGCAGCCCCCTCACCCCCCGATTTCTAGATTATGAAAACAGGCCCTTAACCTCCTCCCTCCCTCCCTCCACCTCTTATAGGTAGAAGGTTGTAAGTGTCAGTGAATTTTGATTTCAGTTGCAGAGATGAGACTCTGCAGCTGAGGGATCTGAAGCTCAGAAAGACCCCGCTGGATGGGACAAAGAGGTCCACCCTGGGCTGAGAGCTGGAGGGGTCTCCACGGATTGTGTTCATAGGCCTGGGGCCCTTCTGCTCCCATTGATCTCTGCTTTCCCCGGGCCAGGTCTTCCATGAGGCGCGTGCTCCAGCCAAGGACGTCGCAGTCCCAACTGCGTTAGGAGAAGTCACTGAAACTTGCTAGAGAGGCTCAGGCAAGTGTTCATCACACCATAAATGAGCAGCTGCCTCCCGCCTTGAGCCCGACGCCGGGATTGTTCATCCTTTTTGGCTTTCAGATCCTCCTTTGGGATCCAGAAACTGCTCCTTCCACAGCTCCCCCAGTTTGTAACACCATCCCCCCAGCCCCCCTCGCAGCCCCCGACTCCCAGCCTGTTTCTGACTTCGGATGGGTGTGCGTGGCTCCAGGCCCCTTCTCTCCTCCTGGACAGAGTCTCGGAGACACCGTCCAGAATTCTCTGGCTTCTACCCAATTCCTTTCCCCCTCTGGTCCCTGCAGCGTTGCACTCATCTTATTGGCTCCTCTCCATTTCAGTGAACTTTCCTTAAAATATCTCTTTCCTTTTTATCTGTCTGTTTCACCATGCACTCAGAAGTAAGCAAGTTTGGTCTCTAGCAGCATCCTTGTTTCTTCTGCATGTCTCCTTGGACTACCACAGTCTACCCTAATCATCACCACCGCCTCCCTTGTCCACTCGCCCCCCTCAGGTGGGTCACACGTGCCAGGCACTGGGGAAATGCTTTGCCTGCATTTTTTTCATTTCTTCCTCACAACCCCCCATGCTGCCAGATACTGTTATCCCATTTTAGAGGTGAGGAAACTGAGGGAGGCCCAGAGAGGTTGAGCCACTTGCCCCGGGGCGCACAGTCAGGGGGAGTCAGGATTCCGACCCAGGTCTGTCATACTCTCCACTCACGCAGCCAAACAGAGCATACCTCAGGTCAACAAACACTTATCAAAAGCCTATGGCATGCAAAGCACTATGGGAAATAGTCGTTGGAGAGGAGACAGAAGTGAAACAAGTTTCTGTCCACACCTCTAAAGAGAGTGTCAAGAAGACGTGTAAATGCATGTAACACATGAACGTGTAAAGGATAAACACAACCAAGGTGTTCTGAATGCTTAGAAGGAGTACGAAATAGTAGGAAGAGTGTTTAGGAGAGTCTCGTTTCTCTAAACAAAAATCTACAGAAGGAAAAAGAGATTTCAGGGAAGGAGCCACCAGACACTGCAGGAACTTGGGGATTGTGGCAAAGCATCTTAGATGTTTAGCTATTGGGCTCTGGGTCAGAATCTTGATCACTTTAACCTTGGGCAAGCAACTAAACACTTTGGAGCCTCCGTTTCTTTATCTGCAAAATGGGGAGATACTCCCTGCCTCAGGAGCGCTGAGAGGCTCATTGGAGATAGCACAGTATGATTATCATCCCCTTAATCTTTTTTGGTCACGAAATCCCTCCTCTTCTCCCCCAAAGAATAGTATTAAATGTTTATTAAATATCTTCACACAGGTTAGCTCATTTGATTCTCAGAACAAGTTGTAAGTTTCCGTTTGGTGTGGTTGGTTGTCATTGTCTTAACAGATGAGGGAGCCAGGGCTGAGCGGGCTCTGAACTTGCTCAAGGTCATCTGGTCACTGGAAGGCCTTCACCAGGGCTTCTCCCAGCTCTTCAAAGCCATCTTTTTTCCTCTGCATGGGTCGCCAAGAAGTCCTGGAGTGTAGTCACCAACTGGGAGGGAAGGCACCAAGATTCAGGGGAACCTTGGAGGACGTTGCGTTTCCCACTGAAGTGTCCGTGGAAGGAGAGGACCACCGGACATTCTCCTGGTGACCCTGCAAACATTGAGCTGTTTTCCCACTTACAGTGGGGACAGACAACCAACACAGCCAATGTCCCCTGGAAATGTCTCCGTGTCTGGTACAATCCGCCCAGTTTGCATGGGCAGGGTGTCAGGGGGTGAGGGTGGAGGTTGTCTGTCCTTGCTCCAAGACAATAGTGGGAGTAGGCATCTGAATGGAATGGACCCAGGACACAAAGGCAATTGGACACGGATTCAAATCCCAGCTCCCAGCCTCGGAGGCTGAGCAACCTGGGTGAGGCACTTTGACTGGCCTCCAGGTTGCCCGTCTGCAGACACCAATGATCATAATCACACTGGCCCCCAGCGATTCTGCAGGACAGTGGTCCCTGGCACCAGCGAGTCACCACGGCATGGGGCGCCCTTAACAGCCCCAGAAGGGCCCGACTGTTGTTGAATGAACGAGGTGGATGTTCTGGGTGGCTCAGTGCCCAGGGGAGGAAAACGGACCTCCTGACACGAGAGGGCAGCCAGCTCCTGCTTCCTCCTGGGAGCCCCCTAGAATTCAGTTCTCCCTGCCCTGCCCTATCCCACCGAGTGGCCTACACCACGTATGTTTTTCATCGATTAGAAAGTCCTCCAAGCCAGCCCTGTCTGACCCCTCTGATGACACCCCCACAGCCGCCACCCGGTGCCACACACAGAGGACATGCTGAATCACTGCTTATTGACTGACTGAGTCAGTGATGGGGCAGCTGCCGGGCCCTGCTTTCTGCCTTCCCAGAGCCTCCTCCTGCCAGTACTTTCCCCTCCAGGGAATCGGTCCCTGACCCAGGCCTTCCAAACAGGGAGCGTCCCCTGGTCCCCCTACCCCCCACCCCCAGCCACTGTCTCCTGTCAGGTCTTCCTTTCCCAGGTGGCTGAGGTTGTAGATTTCAAAACAAGGTTACAGAGTATGAGCTCCAGGCTGTTTTTCCGGCTTCTGCCAGCCCTGCCGTTCCTCCTGGTCCGTCCCTGGAAAGCTCTGGCTGGAGCCAGATGCCAACAGGCCAAAGTTCCTGTTGCTGGGCCCTCCGCAGCATCCAAATCGGCAAACCAGGGGCTTCCCTGGGGCCGAGTGACCTCCTCCGGGCCGTGGGCCAGGGCCCAGCCGAGTGCTGCCTCTTCAGCTGCTGCGGCTGTGGGAGGCCTGGGCTGCATCCCAGAGAATGAGGGCCGAGCCCTGCGGCTGAGAAGCTCAGAGGGTGCAGGGCTGCAGGGACCTTAGAGATCCCCCAGGTCCACGTCCCTACTGCCCAGAGGAGAATATTCAGGGTGAAGAGGCCCAGCAACTGGGACACTATCACCATGCAACCTAAGGGCAGCGATGTGCTGGGCCTCAGCCCTGTTCTCCAGCCCTGGACGATTTCTGCCACCCCAGAAGCTCCCTGTGTGTGGACTGGAAGATTGCAAAGCCTGACTTCTTCCAGCAGTTTCCTTCTGGGTCCTGCTGTTTGGCTTTCCCAAGGAAGAAGCAGGCTGTTTAGTTGATTATTGCTTTTAATTTCAGATTCAGAGGGACTGGGAAGAATGGTATCTCTGACGAAAATGCTATCGTTGTCCCCATTTTTAAGATGAGAACACTGAGGCTGAGCGGCCCCAGGTCTCACAGTTAGTGCACGGCAGTGGTGGGGTTCCATATGAAGCAACTGGCTTCGTCACGTTGATTGCATCATGTGATGAGGGGCTGTCAAGCTCAGATGCTTAGAGCCCCAGAGGGCAGGCTGCACTGGGAGATTCGCAGTGGCCAGAGGTGAAGCAGGGAGCCGATGGGCAAAGGGAAATCCCCCAGGACATGCAGAGACTCCCAGGTTTGGGCAACTCTATGTAGGGATCCAGCCACTTTCTCCAGTCACCGATGAAGGAAGATTCTAGAAGCAATCGAAAGGGGCAGGAACTTTCCTTTCCCTGGTCCCACTGTTCTCTGAGCTTCCGTTTTTTTTAATGTTGTTGTTTTAAAATCAACAAAAGTGGAGACTCCAATCAGTTCTCCAAAACTCCTCCTTCGCTAACAACCAGCAAGACCCAGCACTAAGCCCTGACCGATGTGGCTCAGTCGACTGGGCGTCGTCCCACAAAGTACAAGGTCACTGGTCGATCCGGTCAGGGTACACACCTGGGTTGCAGGCCCTGCCCCTGGTCAGTCGGAAAGCATGTGAGAGGCAACTGATCAAGGGTTCTTTCTCACATCAATATTTGTTTCTCTCTCCCCTCCCTTCTTCCTAAATAGAAATAAATAAAATCTTAAAAAAAAAAAAAAAAAAAAAGATCCAGCGCTGAGCTGAGCCCTCACGCAGAAGCACCCTGGCCACCACCACTCTGCTGGAGAGGAAGGGGCCGCGCTGTCCGTAGGCGAGTGGAGGAAACAAGGAGTCGGGGAGAATGCATGAACGGGTCCTTGACTCTGCGATCGAGTGGCCCCTCTAACCGTCACCGCGTCCACGGGGAGAATGGAGCTTCAGGAGTGCCTCTTTCCTTGTTCCATCCTGCAGGCCCTCTCTCAGTCCAGGCCCGTTGCACCTCCCTGACTTCCTGACTCCCAGAGACCTCAAGAGAGCAGGCATGAGAGTGGCAGAGAGTCTTCCCCCAGGCCCTCGCAGGGCAGGGAGAGGCGGCCCGTGGACCAGCGCAGCAGGAGGAGCTCACCCTGCCCAGACTGACAGCACCGTGGGCGTCCCCGCCTCCCTGCTGTGCTCCGCTTCCACTGTCCTGCCATGCAGATGGTGTCCACCCTGGGCCGGGGGGAGGTCTGGGGAGGAGGAAGAATGATTCTCCGGCACACCTACCTCAGTCTTCTACTTGATCTGTGCAATAGAGCCACCTGGCTATGGAAAAGGAAACAGGTCTGAAAATGACTTGTCCAAGTCCTATCACAGTATAGGTGGCCAACTCAGGACACAGAGGTAAACCTGACCCTAAACTTGCCTCCTAACCACTGAGCTTGCAGGTCTAGCACTTCCTGGCTCCGATCTAGCTGTGAGCCCCGCCCCCGCCTCCAGTGGCTGTTTCAACCCATCCCTAAAGTGAGCCTCACACTCCTTAGTGAGGTCCCAGGTTCCTCTGAAGCAAACCACCCGATGCTCCCCAGCCTTGGCAGACCCGCCCCTCCCTTCTCTCATATGCTGCCAGGAGGGGTGAGGGGGTGTCCAGCTACGTGCAACGCTTTGCTGGGAGGGGTTCTCCAGCCTTCTCCCCCAGCCCTGAGCCATCCCAGGTCATCAACCTTATCTTTCCTTCTGCAAGCAGGGGCTCCTTCTGCCCGGTGGGGGCCTGGGGGCTGCGAGGGCTCTGTCAGGGGCGTCAGGGGGCACCTGGGACCGCACAGCCCTTCCTGGGAAGCCTAGTGTGCCCACCCCCCTCGCAATGTTTGCTGCTTGGCAGGACCGAGTGACCCAGTTTCCCCAACCAGAAAGCTGAGCCAACGGGCTGCGCAGTTTGGCATCTGCGTGTCTCTGCCGTCCCCTGCTGGTCACTGAGCAGGAGGCCCGAGCGCTCAGGGATCCATCCCACGGGGGTTTGCTGGGCAATTTCTTCTCCGGCCTGTAAATGTTTGCCGAATTAACTGAATGAGTGAGTGGACTGTGTACAGTTACAGGCTCTGGGGCCTAAAGCCTTGGAAGGAACAGGGACTGCCCTTGGCCAAACACTGACTTTGGCCTTGCTGAGCCTGGGCTCCCCTCCCCCATAGCTGCCCTTTTTCTCCCTCCCCATGGGCCTCCCTCCCCCAAGGCATGCAGCCTTCCTCAGAAGCTCTAGAGTTTCCCAGGCCCAGGTCAGCTAGTTTCTGCCCTGCTACCTCATTAGAGTCTCCTCTACCACATGCCCACTGAGTGCTCTCACGTCTCCGCTTGAATGCCTCTCGTGACAGGGAACTCATTGGCTATCAGCGTAGCCTCTTCCATTTTCTGAGAACTATAATAAAAAAAATGGTCTCCTTCCTTCTGATACTAAATCTGCCACTTGTCATTTTCACTGAAGGACCCAGTTCTTGCCTCCTGGGTGAGTCACTCAGAAGTCTGCCCTGTCTACCTCGTGACAGCTGTCAGTTCCCTGAACACGGCAGTCACACCAAAGCTGCCTCAGGGGCGGCTTCGGGGCAGGAGAGGGCACTTCTGGAATGCTTTTCCCTTTCCTCAAAGCAGGAAAGAATCTCCGAAGAGCGAGATGATCCAGCGGGGCTTTCCTGCCTAGGCCTGCTCTGGCCGTCAGAAAGCTAGGTCTAGGCTCCTGGTCCTCTGGGGACAGGAAAATAGCTCATCTCTCTCCTTTCGCAAATGGCTGGAGTGCTGCCTCTCCAGACAAAAATAATTGCTCACTGGAAATTCCCTTGGCGTTTGGGCAACACTTGATCTCCACTAATGAGTTCAGTGGACACGGCAGCCCGTGAGTCCAAGAAGGCCCCCCGGCTCTGTTTTGTGGGTTGGGAACAAAGGGGCAGGGAGTACTCCTCAGACTACTGCTCAAGGCAGAGCAGTGCTGGTTCCCAGGCCCTGCTCCCTCTCCAGGCCCAGCACAGCAAGCGGCTTTCTCTGTCGGCAAGGGCTTCCTCTGTCCTCTCCCGCAGAAACACAGTGAGGCGCTGGTTTCCTACATCGTTCGTTTGCTATGGTGATGGAAATTGAAACCAGTACAGTCTCTACATGAACCAGAGACTCTGGTCAATGGATCTCCAGGCATCCCAGGAGCTCTGACTAGATGTATACGTGTACCCCCCGCCCCCTGCGCCGAACAGGCTAGGGGAGGGCAGGCCTCCACTGCTTGCCTCAAAGAATACGTAACCTGGCTGGGGTGGAATGAGGCAAAGGAAAGTATTTGAGGTAAGCAAAGGGTGAGTCAATTGAAGAGCAAAGTGGAATGGAATTTGCTGAAGGTCAAATGACAAAAGGCCTTGAAGTTGAGCCTGGGAGCATCGAAGAGGTGAGTCATGGGTGGTGTGATTGAAGAGGCAAGGGTCCTGGTGAACACGGGGGACTCTGGGACAGGCTGCCCACTGTCCCTCAGTGGAGGAATTGCTCCAGGTCCTGGGAGTGGACACCAGCCACTTCAGGGGACTCCTCCCCTACAGCGAGCTGCTTTGCCCAAGGTCATGGTCCTTTCCACAGGGCAAATTCCATTTTAGACTTGAGCTGGAGCTGACAAGACTTCCAAGGGGAGATATCTTGAGGACAGTTAGTGCAGTTGAGGGCGTAATGCAGAAGTGGGGGCAACGCTGAAAGCCACTCACCAGTGGGTCACTGGAACTCCAGGGCTCCCACGGGGTCAGCCCTGGCTGCCGGGGGGTCTGCATTGCAATTGCACTTTTTCTTCTTCCCAGGCTCAGTTCCTTCCCTTCCCTTCTGCGGGTGTCAGTCTCAAAGCCCCTTCTGAAGAGACACCCTGCACACCGAACTCTATCTCCCAGTTCCCTTTCCCAGGAGCCCACTCTCAGAACGTTCGGTAAGTGGCCTTCCCTTCTGGGCCCACTCCCAAATGTTTAGTAGGGAAAAGGGATGTGGGACTTGGGAGAGACGAATCAGGCTGGGTCGTGAAAAATGGAGAGGCGCAAGGGCGAGGATGGAGGTGAGAAGACCGGAGGAGGAGCTGGACCAGGCCGATGGAAGGGGCTGAAGAGAATCCGAGAGCCAAAATGCATAAAGAAAAGACTTGAGAGCAGATGATTTTCAGAGAAAGAAAAGTCGAAGACTAAGTGGATAGTCTATGTGTGGTTTTTAAAGTCATCACATTACCAAAGCAATAAATACGATGATTGGAATGGAAGGTTGTTGTAACACATTCTGATTTAGATTTGAGTTTGCATTGCCAAGACTTGTGAGTGGAGGTATCTTCTGGGTGGTTGTGTATCTAAAACCGAAGAATAGAGGAGAGGCCAGGACGGAAGTGGTGGATTTGGGAGCGATGTCAGACTGTACCTTCCAAAGATGGCCGCAACTAGGTCTCCCATCCCCTGTGATCTTCTACATTGTGACCAGGCCACTGCCCACTTCAGGAAGTGGGGTCTAGCCCTGGCTGGTGTGGCTCAGTGGATTGAGTACCAGCCTGCAAACCAAAGGGTCTCCGGTTCAGCTCCCAGTCAGGGCACGTCTCCAGTAGGGGGCACATGAGAGGCAATCACACATTGATATTTCTCTCCCTCTCTTTCTCCATCCCTTCCCCTCTCTCTAAAAATAAATAAATAAAATATATAAAAAAAAAAAAGAAGTGGGGTCTAATTCCATGCCCCACCCCCTTGAATCTGGGCAGATTGGGGACCACTTTGACTAAGTGAAAGTGATGCTGTGTGACTTCTGGGCCTGGGCCAGAAAAGGCCACGCAGCTTCTGCCTGGTTCTCTTGGAATGAAGCCAGATGCCACGGAGAAGTCTGATGACCCCCAGGTGACCCTGCTGGAGAGGCCATGGGTGACAGATGACAGCCAATGTCACCTGCCAACCACACGAGTGACCCATCTTGGATAACCAGCCCAGATGAGATGACCAAAGCTCCCTCCAGCCAACATCTGACCGCAACAATGGGAGGGACCTCCAGTTTTCATCGTCTGGTGGAGCCGTTCTCCAATTCCTGATGCGTGCTTGTTTCAAGCAGCCAAACACCGGGGCGTGTGTTGGGGAGCCTTCGTAAGGGGAACAGGTGTCATTAGCTGTAAATATATAGTTATATATATTTGTATATAAAATATAGCTGTAGCCCCCTCTCTCTCTTTCCTCTTAGTTCTATTTTTCTGGAGAACCTTGACTAATACAAGTGGAGCCCAGGAATTTGCTTTTTAAAACACGACCCCTAGGGCATTTTATTTTGATGCTGGTTGACAAACAGAACGCAGTTCTTACAGCCTGATATTCTCCTCCTGCCTCTATTGTGAAAAGTGAAAATCTCGCCGCGACCCTCAAAAGGATACAGGCTTGGCTGAACCTCTGTATCCTCTATATTTATCTACTGGCTTTTCTAGTTTGAGACTTAATGCCTGGCACTTATATTATACAAACAATAATGTTATTCTCATTCTTGATAAATAAATGTATAAAATTAAAGTTATGAATTAATAATTTATGTCCTATGCCTTTTAAATATGCATGTGCATAAAATTTATAAATTACATAGTAAAAATTTTCTGTTTTAGACAAACATTATCCCTATCACCACCCCTTCCACGCCCCCAGAGAATCTGATCTCTGCCCTCTGCTGAGCTGAAAAACCAAGACTCAGCCAGTAGGGCTCCCTGAAGATTCCCTAATCATGCAATCTCTCTGCTTGGAGGGCTTTTTGTTCTTTTGACAAATATTTATTGACGTTTACCATGTGCCAGGCACTGCGCTATGCCATGTATCCACCCTTCCAGAGAGAAGCAATTGACTCTTTGTCTGAGGCCCACAGCCCCCGAGTTAGCGCTTCTCCTGAAGCCTTGTCCTTCCCTGACACGTTCGTTGTCTCCATCACTAGACGGAGCAGCGTCTTGGTCAGGCATTCCGTCTTGCTCATCTTTGTATCTGTCATTGGCACCACGCCCAATCCGGCAGGAACTCAATTAATGTTGATGAACGAGTTCATAAACGAATGATGATAGCCCAGTGTCTGGCACATCACAGATGATCAATAAATATTGGTTGAAATGCAATTGAACTGAAAGTGCAGGGCACAGAAACAAGGGCAGAGGGAACTGTGAGAAGGGGAGGTTGTTGAACACTGGGAAAAAGATACCAAAAGACTGAGGAGGGTGAACCCTGGGGGGGCAGAGAAAACGTTGGAGTTGACAAAGAGAAAGTTAGCATGAAATCCTAGCTGTTGACAGAATATTTACCACAAAACCAGTAGGTGAAGATCAGTATTTAGCCTCGGTGTTGGTGGTACCTCTTTAAATCCCGTTACTAAGCGAGCTCCTTTGAACCCTGTGGTTTATTATCCCACTCATTCACTAATTAGCTGGTCGAAATGTTCACACATTAGCCCGCAAGCTGAAACGTCTTCTCCTAGCACTTGAATCTGAAGTTTGAACATACAATTACCCTTCTGATGAAAAGATGGGACAAACACAATTAACAATAGCAACAAACCAGCATGCGAGGCATGCAAGAGGACTCACGAGATTACACAATTTTGCTGAAGGAAATTAAACAAGGTCCGTCCACTCACTCTCTCATCAAGCACGGGTCACACTACACCCTGGGCTGAGCAGACTCCATTCTCCAGCCAGCGGGGCAGCTTCTACGTGTGACCTGGGGAATCGTCTGCATCGTTTGTTCTAAGGTTCCGCCGCCCACCCCCACCATCACAACAAAGGAGGGAAGAATGGCGACTTGTCGGTGAAGCAACAGGCCGTATCGGCCATGATATGGGAGGATGAGTTCAAGTCAAAGGCTTTTCACAGACTGGAAAACAAAACAAAGCAAAGTATACCTCTTCTTAAACTAAATGTTTGTGAGACATAATGGGTCTTTAAGCCTCTGTTTCTTTACCTAAAAAAAGGGGGTGGGGAGCCCTGGCTAGTGTAGCTCAGTGGATTGAGCACGGGCTGGGAACCAAAGGGTCCCAGTTCGATTCCCAGTCAGGGCACATGCCTGGGTTGCAGGCCAGGTCCCCAGTGAGGGCCATGTGAGAGGCAAGCACACATTGCTGTTTCTCTCCCTCTCTTTCTCCCTCCCTTCCCCTCTCTCTGAAAATAAATAAATAAAATCTTAAAAAAAAAAAGGGGGGCGTGGGGATTATAAGCCTACCTACCTCCTGGGGTTGCTGTGAGGTTAAAGAGGAAGCTCAGATTAGGAAACTTTCAGCAGGATGCCTGGTGTGCAGGATGTGCTCAATCGGTGAAGGCGGGTTTCTATTTTTACTACCTGCTGATGAATGGATTATTGACTACGAGGTGCTTGTTCGGATTTCTACCCGTGGGAAGGAGAGGCGGCTGCTGGAGAGCCGTGTTATTTCCAACAACTGGGTTCACACGTGATACAGCGGAAAGTGTCCCACAGGGGCAGCCAGTGACCTGCGTTCTGTCCCACACCTTGCAGACTTAGCTGCCTGACAGAGAAAGTCACTGAACAAAGAATTACATGACCGTGGGGGAGACAGATGCTGTCTAGAGACACTAGGACTCCAGAACTGGGTGGCTGACCTTTTCCCTCTGATGCGGACTGCCTCCTTCTTTAAAACAAAACAAACCAACACTGGTAACAGTAGCAACAAACCAGAATAAAAGACATGCAAGAGGACTCATGAAATTAGAAAATTTTGCTGAAGGAAATTAAATAAGACCTTATTAAGTGAAAAGATAGCCCTGTTCAATGAAAGGAAGACCTAACTTCATAAAGATGGCACTTTTTCCTGAATATTAACTCATAGATTTAATGAAACCCCAATCATAGCTATTCATGGAATTTGATGAATTGATTCTAAAATGTATGAGAAAGAACAAAACTTTAGGCCCTGGCCCAGCAGATCAGTTGGTTAGACTGTCGACCCCACACACCAAGGTTGTGGGTTTGATCCCCGGTCAGGGCATGTACAAGGAGCAACCAATGAATGCATAAATAAGTGGAATAACAAACTGATGTTTCTCTCCCCCTCCCCACTCTGTTGGGAACTGCCCTGCCTGGTTTCAGAAGCTGTAACCCCTCATGGCTAAGGCCAAGTAAAGGACCTTGGAATCACAAGCCACTAAGGAGACAAAGCTTATCTTCCTGGTAGGGGTGCTGACTCTGCCTCCTTTACTTCACCCTGCTTGGCCTCAGGCGAATGACTGGTTAACCAATGATGGGTAAGATTCCTCAAGGGAGGGACGACCTAAGACAGGCATGGTCTCGAAGGGGCCCTCAGGGAAAGACTTGGGGGGCTACAGAAAGAGGGAGTGATGGACCCTTGCCCCTCAGCTTTGACACAGCCTGAGTCCTCATTTTGTCTGCGAGAAGTCTCCGAATCTCTTGGCTGCCTTACTTCCCCTGCCTGATGTAAGCCTGAAACAATGCAGGAGGTGGGTGCGGTCCTGTGCTGGAAAGGGCAGGTTCCCTAGGGCAATCAGGCCTAAGAAAGAATGCATAAAATCCTATGAAACCTGCTTTGCTAGTACCCTCAGTTTAAATGACAAGGGTCCAAGCATAGAATGAGTTTGTTTCCCCAAAGTTTTATGGCCCTTTAGCTAACTGACCCTGACACAGAATAAAGCCCTCATACTTCTTTGAATGTTATCTATTGTTTGATCCTTACTGCCTGACAATGATTGATGAGTTTTACCTGTATTCCTGTGCAAATGAAACCCAATAAAAGCCCATTGAGGAACAGGCTCCTGGCCCTTCTCCTCTGAGAGATCAGCCACCTTTCCTCCCCAAGCAGATCCTGTCTTGGTGGACTTATTCTCATCTGTGGTGGATGGTGGGGCTCTGTGGGCAGAGACCCCCATCTCTCTCTCTCAAATCAACAAATTAAAAACAATTTTTAAAACTTTAATAATATAGGTAGAATACTGGTGGTGAGATGGGGAAAGTGAAGAGGATTTCTTAGACAAGATACAAAAAGCACTGACTATAAAAGGTGGTTAAACATAACTTTATTTCAATTAAGAATTTCTGTTTATTGAAACATAAATTAAGTGAACAGATATTTGCCAAATACCTTACAAAAGACGAGAATCAAGACTATGTAAATAACTCCTACACATATGAGAAACAGATAATTCAATAGATAAGCAGAAGATATGAATAGATACTTCATGGATGAAGAAATATATATGGCCCATAAACTTGTAAAGAGATACACAACCTCACTAGTCATCAGGGAAATAAAACAGCAAAACCACAGAGAGATGCTGTTTGATGCCCATTTGTTTGACCCCCCCAAAAAAATTATAAAATTCCAATGACATAGATCAATAAGATATATTATGCATTGCTAACGAGACTGTACATTGATGTAAAACAAACACTTAAGAAAACAGTTTGGGCCCTGGCTGGTGTAGCTCAGTGGACTGAGCGCAGGCTGGGAACAAAGGGTCACCGGTTCGATTTCCAGTCAGGGCACATGCCTGGGTTGTGGGCCAGGTCCCCAGTGAGGGCCATGTGAGAGGCAACTGTACACTGCTGTTTCGCTCCCTCTCTTTCTCCCTCTTTTCCCCCTCTCTCTAAAAAATAAATTAAATCTTAAAAAAAAAAAAGAAAGAAAAGAAAACAATTGGGTATTATCTGGAAACATCAACCACTCAATATACCTTTAAAGGCATTCATTTCAGTCCTTGGCATCCCCTACCCACCACCTTCCTATCTTATCCCAGAAAAATGTTTTGCTTGTGTGCCTCAGGGCACATGAACAAGAATCTTCATAGTAGCACTGACCACAATAGCACAAAACAGGCAAGGTCCATGTGCCCATCAAAAGAAGAAAGCATGTATTAATGGTGGCACATTCAATACAGTGGAATATTTTACAGCAATGGAAATAAACTATAGCTACATATGACCACATGAAGGAATCATAGAAACATTTTTGAAAAATGCAAGTCTCAGAAGATTGCAAACACTATATTTTTCCAATGTAAATGTATATAAAGCTTTTTAAAAAGCAAACATAATACTGTTAAGGCATGTGATGAGGCACGTGACTAGGCATGTGCATACACGTACGCACCCTTGTACACACACATACAAATTCTTTAACATTCCTTTAAAATAGTCTTTCCAAGTTCTTAAAACAAAATGAGGAATTTCTAAATACCAGATTCAGGATAGTAGCTACCTATGAGGGTAGGCAATGGATAAGGAAGGAACCTTGAGGTAGAGGTAAATTATTGGTAACTTTCTACTTCTTGGACAGTGTGGTAGTGTAACAGGGTGCAGCCAAAAGGGTGCCCCCCAAAGAGGGATTTGTAATGGGGTCCAGCAGAGCTTGGAGATAATTGGCTCCACACCACAGGGCCACATCCGCCCTGAATGCTGGCAGCTGTGGCCAATTGTGGGAAGAGTCGGAAATGAGGCTGCAGAGGAAGATTGGCGCTGGGATTCAAACCCAGGCGGGGCAGCCATTTGGCGTCTCTTTTGGGGACCACGTGGCTTTGGAAGTGCTCCCTTTTTGCCACGTGGGTGGTGTCAGGAGCCTGCCTGAGATACAATACCCCAGATGGGGCAGAGGGAGAGGGAAGGACTGTGTGCGTTTATGCATATTCTAAAGAACTGTAGTCTGTACAACTTCTAAATAAATAATAATTCCTTTCCTTTTACGTTTTTCCTCTGGCAGTGGGCAAAGTGAACCTGGTAAGGGGGAGGAACCCCCGGGGGAAAAAGAGGGGGGCGGGTTTCATGTCGTTCACCAATCCCCCCATCTGTTCTGTAACAGTTGCTTCGTGGAAATTCACTATGTTCTTGATAAATAAATGAAAAGTTTAAAGGCCCATGGATGAGCTGCTGATGATTGTGTGTCATGAACGAAGGCTTTTGATGAATCCAATTCTATGTACTCAAATGTAAGGAGAAAATATGCCAGCGATAACAAACATTTATATAGCGCTTACCACGCAAAAAGTGTGTATTTGATCCCATTTAATCCTCCCAGTGAAGAGATTCTATGATTTTCTCTGTTTTATAGACAAGAAAATCAAGGCCCAGAGAGATTACTAGCAGAGGCCCACAGCACAGCTGGGATTTTAGTCCAGGCTGGCTGGTTCCAGAGGAGTCCATGCACTTAACCACTGCCCTTTAAGATGTCTGGATAAATGAAAGAGATAATTATATTAGGTCTTAGTCACCTAGAATAAATTATGGCAGGGCACTTTCTGTAATGATGTTGAAGAATGAATCGCCTGCATAGCTCTGGAAGTACACACTAAAAACCACTGGATTGTGCACTTCAACTGGCTGAACTTTATGGTATGTAAATTATATCTTAATACAGCTGTTAAAAAACTCCACAGACCGCAAATAAGTGCCTTTCTATTACAAACTGGGTCCTAAATGATTGTTGGCTATTTTAGGGATATATGATGGGCCTATGAGTAAAACACACACTTTTTTGCAGACCAAACAAACAAACATCACTGTCAGGAGACCATTCATTTAATGAAGAAATGGCAAAATCTTTTCAATTCCCAGCCGCAGGCCTTTTTGTATGTGCCAAGAAATTGAAGAGCTTTCTGCTCCCCAGATACAATCACTGTTGCAGTCATAATTGTCTGTGTGTGTATTGAGGATACCCAAACAATAAAACCTAGGAAGGAAGATAGTGGAAAGAAGACATTTCATTGAAAACATCCTGATATATCCTTTAATGGCAGTTTTCTTCCATGTGCATAACTTTTATTTCTGTTTTTTTTTCTTTGAAATGTAAAGGCAATGGAGAAAGCACTTCATGTAGAAAACAAGTGGCGGCTGCTCTCCCACTGGGATGTGTCCTCTAGGGTCTTCGAGTTGTGTAGCTCCAAGGGCCCCCAACACAGACCCCCAAATGGGTGAGGGCAGCTCTTCCTCAACACACTTGGTTCTTGACAAGGCACTAGGAGAGACCCACATGCTTCTCTGATGCTCAGGGAATCTGTTGGTAGCTTAGCTCTGGTTTCATGACCACTGAAAGATCTTCCTTGCCCAGGTCAGCTGTCATCGCAAACCTGGCCATCGCTCGTAAGATCAGATGAAAATTCGGCCTGGACCGCAAAAACTCCATCGCCAACACCAGAAAAGGGGTTCAGAGTCCTGGCTCTCTAAACCACGGGTCACTTTCATCCTCCCAGCGCTCTCTGAAGCACACGGATGAAAATAGGCTGATTCAACCGAAGAAGCTTCGTACTTTAGAGAACACAAGGAAGTGAAAAAATTACTTATTTTGGCACAGCATGGATCAAATATTATGTCATTATTCAGTGGTGTCATGGACATGCACACGCACACACATCACAGGCTGTTTTTTGGCTCTCTTACTGACAATGGCATCCAGGCCTTTTCCGTCTACCCACTGAACTTACCAGTTCTCTCCACACCAGACAGGTAATCAGTCCCCTTAGGCAAGCCTTCCTGCTTCAGCCAGCCAAGGGCCGTAGTTTCCATCAAGCTCGCTGGTATTTCAAGCCTCTAAGCCTAGCAGGGACTCGGGCATTGCTGTTCATACTGCTGGAAGCTCCCTAAATTCCTTCCAGTGCTCCCTCACTCCCTATCATGAGATTTGGGAAACTATACTGATCTGGTCATTATCTTTCTTTCTTCGGTCAGTGAGTCACCTAAACAGGTCGTTTAAGCCAAAAATAGTCATTCTGGAGCCTGATTTATCTGCACTGGCTATTACCTTAAGTATCAAATAATGACTTAAGTTCAATTTGGTGTTGTGTTAATATGTCCTTGAGCACTGGCTGGTGTAGGTCAGTGGATTGAGCGGGGGCCTTCGAACCAGTGTCACGGTTCAATTCCGTCAGGGCACATGCCTGGGTTGCGGGTCACGTCCCCAACAGAGGACATGTGAGAGGCAACCACACATGGATGTTTCTCTCCCTCCCTCTCCTTTCCTTCCTTTCTCTCTAAAAATAAACTCCTTTAAAAAAATTATATCCTTGAAATAGATTAAAATCTCCTCTATAGTTTTTGAGTGTTTTTAGAAATAATGTGTTGGTGGTTGTTTTTTTTAATCCCCTAACACCCAAATTTCTATCTGCACATATCATTTCCCATGAAAAGAAACCAGAACTCTTTGGAGAAATGACTGATTCCCTGTCTGGGGCAGAAAATGTAGCCGATAAAATCTGGAACAAAATAATCAAGAGGGGCAAGGGTGGGAAGACAGTATAGATGAAACAAGATCGACAAGTTAATGTTGAAATTGGGTGGTGGGTGCATAGACGTCCTTTCTACTTTTGCATTTTTTACTTTCTCCATAAAAAGTTATAAGGAAAGCTAAAACTAATTTCTATTAAAAGAATAAAACAGTAACAGCACACACAGAGTAAAAACAAGCTTTTAATAATGCACAAAGGCATACAATGGAAAGCTGAGTCTCTCTCCCAGCCAGACCCAAGACGCCTCCTCTTCAGCAAGTTCCTAGTAACAATTTCCCACGACTCTCAAAGAAGTTTCTGTGAAAATATACACACATATATATCATTTAAAAAATATTTTATTTATTTACTTTTAGAGATAGGGGAAAGGAGGGAGAAAGACAGGGAGAGAAATATCAATGTGTGGCTGCCCCCCACTGGGAACCTGGCCTGCAACCCAGGCATGTGCCCTAGCTGGGAATCGAACCCGCCACCCTTTGGTTTGCAGGCCAGTGCTCAATCCACTGAGCTAGGCTAGCCTGGGCTATATCACTTTTAAAACCACAAAAGGTAGCATACTATACATTGTTCTACGGCTTCAAAAGTTTGAACAGCTAGTTTTAATCCAATGAGTATGTCTATGGACCTCAATACCGTGAATTTTTAGGCTTTTATATATTGGGCTTCTTTCAAGCTTCTTTGATGTCATCGAGACCAAAGGCCCGCATCTTCACCCTCCTCACGATTATTGAGGAAGAGAAGCCGGGCTAAGGAGGGTTAAACAGGTTTTCAAGTTTAGGTTTCAGTTTGGGAGACATCAGTGCTACCTTGACAAAGGTCAAGTTGGGAAACATCGGCCATTCTCTCCTCCACACTGGACCTTGAGAGATGCGGCTGAAGAGAGCCGCAGCACAACCCGCAGAGCCTCTGCCCTCGGCAAACCCGGCGGCACTGCAGGAAGCCCAGTGGCTGCGACGAACTGAACCCTACCCCCTTCACCGGCCGTACCCGTTCTGATCTCGGTATCACCAGCACCTCGCCCAGGCGCTCAACTGTCTAACACAATCAAGGTCTCTAGAAAGCATGAAAGTTGGGGTTTGAAGCGGATCATGATTGAGCCCAAAGAGGTGGATTTAGAGACAGCAACGTGGTTTGCCAGTGGGTCCTAATACCGGGGAAAGCAGGGGGGAGGGGGGCCGCTAGGTCTAAGAAACCACAGGAAAAATATACGACACTTCGCCTGGAGCGTAAACTTCACTCTATTATTTAGCGGGGAGGGGTAGTAGATATTTAAAAAAACAAAAAACCTGCTCTATTACGGAACTACAAAAATCCCACAGCCACGTGAGCGCGTAACACAAAACAGGAAGCCCACACACAGACACGCCCGCAGACCGCGAAGCCGACAGCGGCGGTCACTCCCCTCGGTTACCGGGGTGCTCGGGCAGGACCTGGGAGCGCCGGCGCGAGCCGGGCTCCCCGAGCGATCGAGGGTGCGTCTCGGCTGCGCGGCTTCCCAGCTGCGGGACCCGAGAGCCGCGCCAGTCCTCTGAACTGCCCGGGGGCACCAACATGACTCGGGATTTGTGCACTGGGAACTCCCGGCCAGGCTTGCCCCGCGGGCAGCGCTCTGGCCGTTCCCGAAGAAGCCGAACGGACTAAGATGGTGTACGCCGGGCGCACCCGGAACAGCCGCCAGGATCCTGGGATCCCGACCGCCGGAGAGAGGAAGTGGAGAGCCCAGAAGTTTCGAGCTCCCAAGCACAGCAGAGTACGCGGCAGGACCGAACTACTGTTTGCCTGCAGAACGCCGAAAGCGCGAAAAGGCTGAGCGGGATTCGGGTCACCTTCTCGCGACGTCCCAGTGACGTCGCACAGCAATCGCGTATTCCACTCGTTCACCTTCAGTCCACTCCCTCAGTAAGTGGGCCTACCCCTTTAAGCGAGTGACGGACAGTTATTTCAGCCTATCAAGTCCCTCCTCATCATCCAATCAGATTTAAACTTCTCTCAGCGGCCGGAGGAGTTGGAAGAAGGGGACGAAAGAGGGAACGCTCTGTCGCGCGAGAAGGCTGTGAGGCGGCCTCCCAAGGAAAAAAACGCCAGAAAAGATGGCCCGACTTCCCAAGTAGTGGGTTAAAGGACGGGGTCAAAAACCAATGAAAGGGATGAGGAGGTGGGATCGTGGCTTTCAGCGAGCAAGAGGTACCGTTACAGGGCACACTTTTTGTCCAATCAACGCCCCCAGACTTCGGGTCAGGTGACCACAGAGTGCGAGGGGCGGAGCTACAGCCTGGCGCGAGGAACCGTTAAGATGGACAACGAACGTAACCAATGAGGTACTCCCACTGAGGCGTTGGGAGCCCAATAACAGTGGTTGGGCGGGCGCCTTCGCCGAGCGCGGGGAGATGTAAAGACGGGCAAGGAGTTTTCCCAATGAGACGGTAGAAGAGAGGAGCTACTTGACCAATGGAGGCTGCGGGGCGGGATCCTTTGCAGCGGCGGAGTCCAAGATGGCGGCATGCGGTTCCGCTGTGTGAAACCAGCGCGCGGCGGCGGGTTATTCACCTCCGCGGAGACGACGGCCGGCGAGCCGCAACAATGAAGGGAAAAGAGCGCTCTCCAGTCAAGCCCAAGCGCTCCCGTGGAGGTGAGGATTCGACTTCTCGCGGGGAGCGGAGCAAGAAGTTAGGGGGCTCTGGTGGCAGCAATGGGAGCAGCAGCGGCAAGACCGACAGCGGCGGCGGGTCGCGGCGCAGCCTTCATCTCGACAAGTCCAGCAGCCGAGGCGGGAGCCGCGAGTATGACACCGGCGGGGGCAGCTCCAGTAGCCGCTTGCACAGTTACAGTTCCCCGAGCACTAAAAATTCCTCGGGCGGGGGCGAGTCGCGCAGCAGCTCCCGCGGTGGAGGCGGGGAGTCACGTTCCTCTGGGGCCGCCTCCTCCGCTTCTGACGGCGGGGAGTACAAGACGCTGAAGATCAGCGAGTTGGGGTCCCAGCTGAGCGACGAGGCGGTGGAGGACGGGCTGTTTCACGAGTTCAAACGCTTCGGTGACGTGAGTGTCAAAATCAGTCACCTCTCGGGGTCTGGCGGCGGGGATGAGCGCGTAGCCTTCGTGAACTTCCGGCGGCCAGAGGACGCGCGGGCGGCCAAGCATGCCAGAGGCCGCCTTGTGCTCTATGACCGGCCCCTGAAGATAGAAGCTGTGTACGTGAGCCGGCGCCGCAGCCGCTCGCCTTTAGACAAAGATACTTACCCTACGTCATCCAGCGTGGTCGGCGCTTCCGTGGGCAGTCACCGGCACCCGCCTGGAGGAGGTGGTGGAGGCCAGAGATCGCTTTCCCCCGGTGGGGCAGCTTTGGGATACAGAGACTACCGGCTGCAGCAGTTGGCTCTTGGCCGCCTGCCCCCTCCCCCTCCGCCACCATTGCCCCGGGACCTGGAGAGAGAGCGAGACTACTCGTTTTATGAGCGAGTGCGCCCAGCCTACAATCTTGAGCCGAGGGTGGGAGCTGGGGCAGGTGCTGCAGCTTTCAGGGAAGTGGATGAGATCTCGCCGGAGGACGATCAGCGAGCTAACAGGACGCTTTTCTTGGGCAACCTGGACATCACTGTGACAGAGAGTGACCTAAGAAGGGCTTTTGATCGCTTTGGAGTCATTACTGAAGTAGACATTAAGAGACCTTCTCGGGGCCAGACCAGTACCTATGGTTTTCTCAAATTTGAGAACCTAGACATGTCTCACCGGGCCAAACTGGCAATGTCTGGCAAAATTATCATTCGGAATCCTATCAAAATTGGTTATGGTAAAGCTACCCCCACCACTCGCCTCTGGGTAGGTGGCCTGGGATCTTGGGTGCCTCTGGCTGCTCTGGCAAGAGAGTTTGACCGATTTGGCACCATACGCACCATAGACTACCGCAAAGGTGACAGTTGGGCATATATCCAGTATGAAAGCCTGGATGCAGCTCATGCTGCCTGGACCCACATGCGGGGCTTTCCACTTGGTGGCCCAGATCGTCGCCTTAGAGTAGACTTTGCAGACACAGAACATCGGTACCAGCAGCAGTATCTGCAGCCTCTGCCCTTAACTCATTATGAGCTGGTGACAGATGCTTTTGGACACCGGGCACCTGACCCTTTGAGAGGGGCACGGGATAGGACGCCACCCTTACTATACAGAGATTGTGACAGAGACCTTTATGGTGACTCTGATTGGGTGCCACCACCTCCAGTCCGGGAACGCAGCACTCGGACTGCGGCTACTGCTGTGCCTGCGTATGAGCCACTGGATAGCCTGGATCGCAGGCGGGATGGCTGGTCCTTGGACCGGGACAGAGGTGAGCGAGATCTGCCCAGCAGCAGAGACCAGCCTAGGAAGCGAAGACTGCCTGAGGACAGCGGGGGGCGGCATCTGGATAGGTCCCCTGAGAGTGACCGTCCAAGAAAACGTCACTGTGCTCCTTCTCCTGACCGCAGTCCAGACTTGAGCAGCAGCCGGGATCGCTACAACAGTGACAATGATCGATCTTCTCGTCTTCTTCTCTTGGAAAAGCCCTCTCCAATCAGAGACAGACGAGGTAGTTTGGAGAAAAGCCAGGGTGACAAGCGAGACCGCAAAAACTCTGCATCAGCTGAACGTGATAGGAAGCACCGGACAGCTGCTCCCACTGAGGGAAAAAGCCCTCTGAAAAAAGAAGACCGGTCTGATGGGAGTGCAGCCAGCACCAGCACTGCTTCGTCAAAGCTCAAGTCCCCTTCCCAGAAACAGGATGGTGGGGCAGCCCCTGCAGCAGCAGCCTCTCCCAAGCTCTGTTTGGCCTGGCAGGGCATGCTTCTCTTGAAGAACAGCAACTTTCCTTCCAACATGCATCTGTTGCAGGGTGACCTCCAGGTTGCTAGTAGTCTTCTTGTGGAGGGCTCAAGTGGAGGCAAAGTGGCCCAGCTCAAGATCACTCAGCGTCTTCGTTTGGACCAGCCCAAGTTGGATGAAGTAACTCGACGCATCAAAGTGGCAGGCCCCAATGGTTATGCCATTCTTCTGGCTGTGCCTGGAAGTTCTGACAGCAGGTCCTCCTCTTCAGCCACATCAGACACTGCCACCTCTACTCAGAGGCCACTTAGGAACCTGGTGTCCTATTTAAAGCAAAAGCAGGCTGCCGGGGTGATCAGCCTTCCTGTGGGGGGCAACAAAGACAAGGAGAACACCGGAGTCCTTCACGCCTTCCCACCCTGTGAGTTCTCCCAGCAGTTCCTGGATTCTCCTGCCAAGGCACTGGCCAAATCTGAAGAAGATTACCTGGTCATGATCATTGTCCGTGGTGCGTCCTAAAGTCCATGTGTACCTTGTATTTACTACTTTGACATGGTTCTTGTTTTGTGATGTATAATGGGGTACAGCAGCAGATGAAATTTTCTTTTTAATTAGTTGTTTAGTTGTAGCTTTTTCTTTTTTATATTTTTATAAACCTCTTAAAAATAGACATCAGGACAGTTTAGCTATTATGTGAAAGGGATGCCCTGAAGGTAGCAGGCAGATGGATTTACTTTAAATTAGGAGTTCCCACTCTTACAAGTAACTTTTTTCCTCCTCTTTGCTTTTTTCTTTTTTAATCTTGAGCATATAAAAAAAAAAAATCCTCAAAAGTTACAAAACTAAAATTTTGAAAAGTCAAAATTTGGAGAAAAGAGCCCATTGACTATATAAAGGTGGTAATATACACCTAAAAGTGGCTTGATTGGTATGTAGGTAAAAAAACTTTTGTACCAGAAATGTTACGTGTATGAAAAAATATGATTAGGTCCCTCAAAAGTATAATAACCTGGTAAATTGTATAGCAGTGTAATTATTTTAATCGGGTATTTGAGTATTTCTTTTAAAATACACGGTTTATTCCCAGAGTTTGCTTTAACATACGCATTTTTATCCTTAGTTCTTGAGTTCTGTATCCTTTACATGCACTTTTGGTTTGTAGCTGCAACTTCAGTAAAAATTGAGGAATATGTTACAGGCCATATGTTTCATGCTTACACTAGTATGCAAGATGTGAGTAGGTGCTTTTAAAATCGGAGTTCTTTGGTCAGTTACTGGTATGTGGCGGTGGTTTTACTTTTTCAGGGAGGTGTAGTAGGTACAGTTCTAATTGTGCATGTTTCAAAGCTTCAGTTTTTCATCAAAGATGAGTTTTCGTGCCCATTCAAATTCTTGATTTCAATAATAGAAGAGTTGTCTGCAGGCTCGTAATTCATCTTTTGTTTCGGTAGGCATTAATCAACCATATCTAGATTGCAGAATTTTTTAAAGTCATTGTGAAATGCCTTTGACATGCTCTTTTAAAATTTTGCTTGTATTTTTTATCTTCATATTTAAACAGTAGCGATGACGTTACATTATTGAAAATATTTTGAATATCTTTGAAATAGTGTTTAATATTTTTACTGGTGTCCAACCACAGAGAGTTGAAATGTCAGTGTAGGAAAACCTTGTTTTAATTGTTTGACTTTCCCAAACATCTGGAATTAATTCAAAATAATTTAACCCACCCTCACGGTTTTTTCAAAGCTGAAGATTATATCAACTTTTGGTTCTTAACACGGGCTTTTTTGGCTTAAAAATAATGATTTTCTTTTGTCTTTTTTTTTTTTTTTTCCCCGTCTGTCCTTAGCTGCCACTTTAGTTTCTCAGCTTGTCAGTATATTTTCCCCTCTTGATTTAAATGCTGAGGACTTGAGCTAAGGCCCTTTGAATTTAATTATGATTAGAAACTGTAGGACCATTTGGATCATGGTCATGTTTCTATTCTGTGAAAATGACTTACTGAAAGCCCGGCAGGCCCCAACTGTTTTCTTTCTGTTAATCAAAGCTGGTAGTTTAAAATAGCACCAATAATAACCCAGGGAAGCGTCATGCAATTTTTTTATTTTCCATTATGACAGGTGTCTAATGCATGTCAGCTTGAAAGCCTCATCACTGCTGTGTCTTTTTTTTCTTTTTGGTTTTCATTATGCATTCATACATTTTCTTTTTAGGTTTGGAGGGTTTTGTGGGTTTTTTGTTTTGTTTTTGGACTGGAAAAACCAACCATTTTGAGAGAAGGAAAGAACTAGGCAGTGGACAAAAAGGCCCTTGGTTAGCCTGTAGGGAGGGACAATACCTAATGTCCTACAGTTAAGGCTTTGGGTGCTTTTTGCTTTTAAAAGGCCGAGCTTGGCATGGTAATATGGGGTAGACACCTGGTCAGAAACCAGTGCAGTGTGCAGTCCGCATACATGTGGTCAAAGTACAGTTTGAATAGATACATTTTTCCAGTATAAATCTCACTAACCATTAACTTTTGAGTATCTTTTGATAAGATGGTTGGACAACTAATTTTGTTCTTTTAGAGAGCGAAGTCCATGACATCTAATTTTATGATAATCCAAAGTGTGTGCAGTCCCCCCCCCCCCACTTTTTTTAAGTGGTTCTTGCTCCATATTTGTTTGAATTTTTATTTGATATTGCAGCTGTTGTTAGATCTGGGAAATTTGTGCTTCAGTGTTTTTGAAACAATGGCTTGATACCATTTCTAAGTGTGTGTATTATAAATAACTAATTATGTTTAGTTTGGTGCTTACCTGCTAGAGTGCCATCATTCAGATGAATCCTCTTTGTGGTGCGCATTCTGTTTATGCAGGTTTATAACATTGGTAAATTACTGACTTAAACCTTTAGAATGGAATGAAAGCAGAAGTCTAAAACTGTGGTTCTGATGCTCAATCTCATCAGTCAGAATTTCATAATCTCAGCATTGGGTGTTTTTTGTAATAACCAGTTTTTTTCTTTTTCTTATCCTTTAAGAAAAAACTTGTTTAGTTGATGTTTCCGAAACTTGGTTCAAATGAATGGAGAGAAAATATCTTCACTTTATCATTGATTTATTATCACTATATAATGATTTATTAAGTATTACTGGTAAAACACATCAAGCTAATTAAGACTTTTGGATCACCACTTCAGAGTTTATGGAAAATTAAGCCTTCAGCTCCTAACCAATTTTTAAATATTATTTTGTTGGTTGTAACTGGGATTCTTAGAGTTTCCCACACAAAGATTTAAATTCACAGTTTAAGATGTATACTTTGACTCATAACTGAGCATAGATATACTTTAAGGATTAGACCTTAAAATGTCCATTCTCTGGCTGGTGTAATCTTCTGTCACATTTTGAAGGTAATATGTTCTGGCCCTTCTTAAATCATTTGAGGTACAGCAGCAGTGAAAGTAAGTTGTGTGTTTATTGCTTCCATAGTCAAACACTGTTTAGGTTTATTTTTAAAGTTACGAGCATGTTTTCACTGATATAGCTTTTTTTTTTTTTTTTAATTAATTTAAAATCCACTTTTTTTAGACAGTGAAATTGCTCAGTATGCAGGTATAGCTTGAACTGCAGTTGGGGTTCATATAGGAACCATTCACCGCAAACTGTGGTAACAGAATTAGGAAGTCCTCTTGAGAAGAGGGTCTTAATGACTTTTCATGTGAAAAAAATTTTGGAGAGAATTTCTGGACATTTTTTTCTGTCTCTGCCACAGTGCATGGCTTTGAGATAGATAGGAGTCAGGTAGTATAGAGCAAGCAGAGAAGTGGATGTGACCCTGTCAACATGCTGGTGATAGTGATGTCCCTACGGGGAGAAAATTATTTCAGGCAGCCACAGTGAACTGTCCACCTTAACAAAGAGTTTTGTAAGCGTGACTTAAACGGCACTGAAAAGTGAGAGTACTAAAGTGTTCTTTGGCTGTTCAGCGATGGTTTGTAGGAGTGTTTCCTTAAAATAAGACCTGCTGTCTTTGGTAACACAGATGAAGGTGGATTTTTAAATGGCTTTGTACCTGGAATTCTTTCTATAATAACGGAGCAGTTTATTATTGCTCCATATAAATTACAGAATGAAAATAGAGGGGGGTAAAAGTTTGACTAAATTTCACCTTTTTACAGTTTCATTTTTTTAAAGTTGTATGTAGAATATATTGATTATAGGTTGATTATAAACTTGGCTTTCTTCTGAATTTTTTCCAATTTGTTTTACTCAGTTACATGAGTATAAAGGATGTTTTCAGTCCTATAATCCTCACTTAATTGCAGTCTTTAAAAAAAAAATCCACCCTGTTCTACTTGTTGTCTGTTCATACAGTAAATTCATTTCAAGGTTTGTGCCAGTGGGTATTATTGGTGCTTTTTGAGGTCAAGGTGGACTATCCAGGAAGGTCTTGTTAACATTATGTTCATCTATAATGGCATAGGGGAAATATAAATATATATATATATATTTTTAATATTGTAAACATTTTTACTGAATAACCTTTTTTTCCCTCCTGCAAGCAAAGCTGGTGAACAGTGGATGAAGATACGGAAATCAAAGCTCTAATGGACCTTTTCGAAGAGGAGTTGTGGCTTATGTGGAGTTTACATGGGCCTCTTGATGGAAGAAAGCTAATCTGTTTAGTATTTTGTGCATTTTACTAAAATGGCAGCTTAAAGTTGTGTATCTGCTATTGTGATGCCAATGCCGGTGTTTTAAGTGGAAAAAAAATGACCTCTTGCTTTGTGCTGTGTACACAAGATTTCTGGAAAAGTAAAGAAAAACCCTTTTTATGGCTCACACAGCTTAAGAGTAGCTGTCACTCAAACGTGCGCTCACAGTTGAGCTGCTTTTGTTTTATTCTAAATAAATTGTTTCTTTTGAGGAAAATGTTTTTCTGCCTGGAAGTGAATTGACGGCAAACCTTTGACCCCTTTGTTTGCAGCCGAGGCGTTACTTGCTGCTGCTCAGATCTTGTATGTCTTGAGCAAGAAGCAGGGAGACCATCATTTTGACTTATCACGGTGTGTCAATTCTGAAGGATCACTAGTGTTACTGTGACCCCCTTTGTTTGCAGTGAAGGGGATCATTTGCTTCTCGGTCCTCAACTTGATGAGGAAATGGTGCTGTTGGCTGGCACGAAAGAAGCCGGGGCAAGCACCGTAAGCCTCACCACAGTGCACGATTCGGGGGCTTTGCTGGTTGGAAGAGCCGGAGTTGCTGAAATTTAAGTTTTGATTTATTTTGTTCACCCATCACGTTTGGCCTTAGTTTCATTTTTAATTTGAAGAAAAGTTTGCAATTGCTTTATCTTGCACTTAACATTTTCACCAAATTGCCAAAAGAAGGAGAATGCTCCGTTTGCTTTTTAAATGTTAATGATGATGTTAATAAAGCCTTTCCTGACACATTTGAGGAGCTCCTTCATCTCCAGGGGCTTCTCACCAGAGGTATGCGGTGATGGGTTTAGTTCTGAATGGATGAAGAGTTCCTGAGAGCTAGTGTTTGTAATTAGAACCGTTACTTGGTATCTGTGCCTTATTTGACCTGTGGTTCCACATGCCTTGGATGTGCATGCACCGTGACGGTTCGTAGGTCCGAACGCACACTCAGGCCCAGTCACCTCGGTCGGTAGTACAGATGGTGAGGAAAAAATGGAGGCATCCTTAAGGAGGAAAAAAGTGTTTGCCTTTAGTTCCTGCATTATCCTGCACAGGGGGTCCTGAGCTTTGGAAGCTGTTCCCAGCACAGGAGAGCAACCCTGTTTGCAGCAGGAGACTTCGGTGCACAGTGACAACGCTGGAGTTCAAGAGCAAGCCAGCAGTGCTGCACCTTTGGCTTCAGACACCACTGTTGTTTGCCAGTTGTAAACTTAACTAGTTGCAGACGAAGACCACCTTGAAATGCAGGCTTGTTGGGCTTGTTTTGAATTTTAACCTCGGACGGAAGAGCCCTAGTGCTGTCTGTCTCCATGCGGGATGATGATTACTTAGGCAACAGGTGCTTACCAGCAAAGGATGCCACGATTATACTCTGCAAGGTGGTGTTCCGGTGGCAAACAGCTGTATAAACTCTTGTAAACAGGTAAGAGGGTTTTTAGAGGTCAAAAATGCATTATAATTAGTAGGGTGAGAACTTTTAATGGTGGGGGTATGTTTCTCTGGAAATCTTCAGGCACTCTGCTGCTATTACTAGCTACCTCCTTCACCCAAGTGATGTATTTGTAAAATTTCAGGCTAGAATTTTTGTTCTACTGGTATTTCTTTATATATATATATATATTTAAATTCTTTTAATGTGGGAGCCAAAGCATTCAAATCTGGGCTATGGACTTGGGGCCTACAGCCTTGATATCCTTTAAAATTTTGACATTTTCTACTAGCTGTGACCTTCACCCTCCTTAGTGGTGATTTAGTGGTGTGCTGGAAGAATTTCCTGCTATATAAATCTCCACATTAACAAAACTATATAGCCCAAAAAAAGTGGACCATCGGACTAGGAATGATAGATAATGTTAGTTTTTTTTTCTTATCCCACAAAGAGATTAGTTATAAAATCAGCTACTGCAACTTGAGGGGAGTGAAATAGACAATGTTGACAGTGCCGTTACCGGCATTTTCATGGTCCGTTTAGTCCTACCAGCCTTCTGAGCCCTTCCAGCTCCTCTCCCGACAGTAATCAAGTGTAAGATTTTGGCAGCTGAACACAAGCACAGCTTTTTCATGCATAATACAATTTAGGTTTTCTTGCTCTATTTTAAATGGGATTGAAAATTTTGAGTATAATTTTTCTCTTTCATGACATTTTTATGTGTCTCTTTCCAAAGAGGAAATGTAAGTACAGTGGTTTGTTTCAGGTACTTGGTGTCTTTTACAAGAGTTTTTAAAAATCTGCTTATGAGTTGGCTGCCCTCTAAAGAAGCTTTGCTAAATGATCTCTTACCTGTATGTCTTGAAACGTTTTATACCTTTTGGGAATGGCAATTTCCAGTGTATTTTCTTTCTCTGGCTAGTTCACACCGAAAACCCATTAAATAATGTTTCCAGTTAGTAAACAAGTGTTTTAAATCACTATAGTGATTTGAGGAAGATTATATTACACTCCACGTGTTTCTGCATATTTGGTATCTTTGTAAGATCTCAGGCTTCCTCTCTCAGGAACAAGAAGAAAATATTGCATCTGGGCGTTTCTTTATTTGTATATGAAACTGTATGCAAAATGGAAAGGTACACAACATGACAATTCTGAAACTACTCAAGAAATTTTATTTCCAACTACACCAGGAAGGAAAAATTATTAATTGGGTTGACTGTTATATCTAGAGTTGTGGTATTTTTATAAATTGGAAACTGCTCTTTTGAAATATTTGTGTCGTTTCCCAGTACCTTTCATATAGTCTAAATTTAGGGTTCTACTCTAAAGGAAATAGTTCCATGAACCCCCCTGAATTGGCTTGTGCTCATTTGGAAAGCCTGGCTGTGAGTATTAAAATTGAAAATAGGGATTACCTTGACTTTGGTAAAACAACCTTGATTTTATAAATTGCCACTTCCGTAGCATAAGCCACATTGTTATTTCCAAACTGTTTATCTGAGGCAGTAAATTGAGTGCATATGGCTTATACAGCATCTTTTTTTTTTTTTAAGATTTTTTATTTATTTATTTTTAGAGGGAAGGGAGGGAGAAAGAGGGAGAGAAACAGCAATGTATGGTTGCCTCTCACATGGCCCCCACTGGGGACCTGGCCTACAACCCAGGCATGTGCCCTGACTGGGAATCGAACCGGGACACTCTGGTTCCCAACCCGCGCTCAATCCACTGAGCTACACCAGCCAGGGTTCTTTTTTTTTTTTGGCAATAGGATAGCTGGGTATGGCTTATCTGACCACCACCTTTATCTCCTAGCTTACTCTCTAAGCTTCCTTGGCTAAAAGACGCTTTTATTTAATAACTTGAATTACAACCTAGTTTTGAGTTGTTAGAGAAATTTATTGAATAACAAAATTCCTTCAAACTTCAGACAAGTTTGTTCTTAGCACAAGAAGCGATTTTGACGTTGAAGTCACTTAACATGCTTCCACCTGAATGCTGTAATATTAAGCTTTCAGGGAGGGTTTCTGTGTAATCATTTGAATGCTGGTTGTATATTAAGAACTAAGCTGCTGAACGTATAGAAGGAAGTATCAGATAGTTTATCTCTATCAGCAATTTACACTCTATTTGGGGAAACTAGATATAAACAGGTAAATCGTTAAATATCAGGAAAGTTCACAGTTTAAGACAACTATACGAAAGATGTCACAGGTCGATATTGGAGTTGATTTGCTCATAAATGTTTTAGGTGATGTGGGTATATGGGTGAGTATGTGAACAGGCTCCTTTAAGGTGGGATGGTCAAGAAAGACAAAAGAATGTGTTGGTTGGAGGAGGATGTGGAATGGAGGAGGGAGGCTGGGATTGAGATGTCAGGCAGACAGTCATGAATAACAGTAGCAGCAGCCTGTTTGTCAGTGGAAAAGATGCAGATTGAAGCTTGGAGAACGAGTGAAGATGGCTGGGTCATTTACTGAAAGGGAATCCTGAGGGCAAGCCAGTTTGAGGAGGGTGGGAATGAGGATGTATGATCAGTTGAGATGTGTTGATAAAAAGCAAGAGTACTAGTGAGAGCAGTCATGTATTCCCTGCCCATTCAGGCCAACATTCTGAGTCCCACACGTTGTCCCATGTAAATTTCAGCACAGACTGTAATTGGATGGTAAGGAAGTAGTAGAGCCGGGGTTCAGCCAGGCCTTTGTTACTATACTTCACTACTCTTTTTCTGGCAGCCAGGATGGGGTGAGAGCTGCGAAGTTGAGTATATGGGCAGTGATTTCATACTATGGAGTGTATCAGCATTTGTAGTTCTTGGGAAGCCGATAGGCCTTTGGCTGCAGCCCCAGAGTTCTGGGATGTGTTAGGGCCAACATGGCCCAGGAGTCTTTGTTTTTTCACAAGCCGCCCAGGTGAATTCGGATGTAGTCTGTGGTCAGTGGCCGCATGTTGAGCAACACTGGCCCACAGAGTAGAGTGCTGAGGTATATACTTGGGGTAATGTCCTATTTGAGACATGGGAGGGGAAGGAAGATGGCCCTGGAAAAGAGGCCCAGTTGGGAGAGCCAGAATGGTGTTCTGGTCTCGGAAGCTGCGAGGAGGCGCTTCCAGAAGATAATTCAAAGCTGTTGCAGAGACAAGCAGAATAAAACTGCAATGCCATGGAATTTATCACTAAAAATGTCACTTAAATAACAGTTTTACAGTCAAGTAATTATTTCTCCAAGGCATTCAGTCTTGCATGGTATTTGATTTTGCCTTGTAACAGTCTGTGAAGAAGGGCCACGGTTGAGTTTATGAAATCCTAAAGGGTTACCAGAAAAGTTTTGTGACTTGGCTGAGGGTTATGCAGCCAGGAACTGATTGAAATAACTTGAGTTTTCGAATGTTAATCTAAAAATAATGTGACTACAGTTTAACTTAAATCAAAATTTGAGGATTGCATGTGTAAGTACACATGTAAGTCGTTTCCTGTAGATGAACTTTACCTGTCTGCTACCTTCGAACTAGGTTCCCAAGAGAGCGGAGACAGTGGGATTGGGTGTAAAGTTGAGTGTATCTTTGGCTTGTAAATGGTTGAAAGAGTTTCTGTTTTGAATTATCTATACTGAGTTGTCTTCTATTAATGTAGCTAATTATTTAAATATTTAGTTACCTACCATATTTTGCCATGTATAATGAGCACTTTTTATTTATTTTTTTTAATATATTTTTTAAAGATTTTATTTACTTATTTTTAGACAGAGGGGAAGGGAGGGAGAAAGAGAGGGAGAGAAACAGCAATGTATGGTTGCCTCTCACATGGCCCTCATGGGGACCTGGCCTGCAATCCAAGCATGTGCCCTGACTGGGAATCGAATCTGCAACCCTTTGGTTCGCAGCCCGCGCTCAATCCACTGAGCTATACCAGCCAGGACTATAATGTGCACTTTTTAAAAAAGATTTTATTTATTTATTTTTAGAGAGGGGGAGGGAAGGAGAAAGAGAGGAACAGAAACATCAATGTATGGTTGCCTCTTGCGTGTCCCCTACTGGGGACCCAGCCCACAACCCAGGCATGTGCCCCAACTGGGAATCGATCTGGCATCTCTTTGGTTTGCAAGCCGGTACTCAAATCTACTGAACCACACCAGCCAGGATATAATGTGCACTTTTTTGCGCACATATTTGAGGGGGAAATAGCATGTGTATTATATATGGGCGGTACTAAAACATGGGAGTGCATTAAACACAGCAAAATACAGTATTATATAGCAGGCATTATTCTGGGTCTTGGAGTATATTGGTGAGAAAACAGACAAATTTCTCTTTTCTCATGGAACTTACATTCCCATGGTAAAGGGAGGTAGTAAGGTAGTAAACTCTAAGTTAGGCCTTGTTGCCAAGGACAAAGGGTTTGGATTGTACTCTAAGTGCTGAATGCAGTAGAGGGCCACTGGAGGTTTTCAAGCAAGGGGAAGGATGGGATTTGATCAAGATTTGCCTGCCTGTCTCAGGAAAGTAACACAAATGTCCTTCAAATGTCCTTCAGTTGTTTCCAAGATCTAGAATAATGCCTGCTATATAACATTTGAAAAATTAATTAATTAGCTACACTAATTGAAGATAAGCCAGTATATAGAAAATTCACAATAGGAATTCTTTCAGCCATTTACAAGTCAAAGACAACATTTCCCTCAAAAATAAATTAGCATTTAACATTCTCTGTAAGACTGTATGTTCTTCAGAGATCAGCAGTGTTCCATATTTAAACACTGTCTTGGAGATTTTATTTCTTCTTCAGGCCAATAATTGTTGGCCACCCTGAGGTTTCAAAGCCGTCTTCCCCCTAGTACCTCATTTTTCATCATGTTGTTATTCTCTCTGCTCTCCGCAGACTGTCATGAGGGTTTCCATCGTAGTCATACCGTGTCGTTTCTGCTGTAACTTACTGACCATGCCTTCTGTATTTCCCAACTTGCAGTTTCTCCAGTGGTATCAAACCAAACTTCCTCACTAAAAGTCAGTTTAGATGGTCCTTTTGTAGTATGGCTGTCATCCTGTGCACACCAGATACATGCACTTATACAATCTTTAAGTGCTGAATTGACATCTGACCTTTTCAGGGTGACTGACAGATTTCCATTTACCCAGGAAAAGGACTGAATGAAAATGTGTTATGCATAAGCATGTTAATACATCTGTGTCCAGAGTACAGCTGTCATCACAGGCAAAGTTAACACTTGGAGATGCTGCATACAAATATATTTTTATTACGTATTTTAAGACATCTTGGGAAAACTGATATGTCATGAAATTTGTATTTCAACATATGGAAATTGATAATAATTTTACCTTGCTCCTTAGGTAAGAATCTAGTGTGTATATATTCTTTATATACAGAAACACTTCAGAAAACTAGACACCTTAATTAGAATTTTTCTGCATTCTATAACAGAGGTCTTAAACCTGGCTTATACATAGTAGAATCACCTAAGGAACTTACTAATACCAGTAACCAGGATACTTTCTCAGAGCTTCGTCTAAATTAATCTAGGTTGAGTGGGACTTGCCAAGTTCCCAGTATTGTTTCTGTTTTTTTATCAGTGCCCCAGGTAATTATATGTAGTCAGGGTTGACAATCACTGCTCCAGAGACAGATCTTAAACATACAAATACACACACCATCAGTCTCTTAAGAACTTTGAAAATGAAAACTTCAAGCTTTCAGACTGTAATTGGGGTTCAGTACAGCAGGTCTATGGCTTAGTTTTCTAGAATCGCTGCATTGAAAGTGTGGTCCTCTGACCAGCAGCCTTAGCATAGCTGGGAAGTGTGTTAGAGCAGAGTTGCAGGGCCTCACCCCAGACCTGTTCCAGGCAATCTGCATGAACTTTAAAGTTTGAGAAGCACAGCTTAAGATGTAGATACATAAATACATGTATCTTGTGTAATAAAAGTGCATGATTAGAATCACACCTCTTAAGAGCAAGATTCCAAGATTGGTATATTAGTCAATGACATTTCCTTTAAAGCATTTAAAAAATATTTTCAACAAAAAATGTAGGAACATCCCTGGCTGGTGTGACTTAGTGGATTGAGCACCGGGCAACCCCAAAAGGGTTGCTGGTTTGATTCCCAGTCAGGGCTCATGCCTGGGTTGCAGGCCAGGTCCCCAGTGGGGGCCACGTGAGAGGCAGCCACACACTGATGTTTCTCTCCCTCTGTTTCTCCCTTCCTTCCCTTCTGTCTAACAATATATAAATAAAATCTTTTTAAAAAGTAAATAAATAAAGGTTTAAAAAAGTAGGAACAAAAGAGTTATTAGATAGTGAGCTTCTGGTGACCAGAAAATGACCAGAGGTCTCTGCCACTGAGATGGGGAGGGTCGCTGCTGCCTATCCTGCTTGGTTGGCTCTTGATTATTTTGTTATGTGTACTTTTTTTTCCTCCCCTTCCTATTCTATTCTAGTCCACTCTTCATTGTGAGAAAGAACATGTTACTTTTTATAGATACAGATGGGGACATTTGAGACACTGATGATGGGTGTCTCATAATTTAGAAAATTTGGTAAAGGTCAGTTTAGAGCTTTCAGTGGGAGAATGGATACAGACAAGATTGAGGAGTGGTTCCTTAATGGCCTTTGTTTTTTAATTTTAATATGACAGTAACTTCATAAATAAATTATTTTTCTCATATAGCAATAAGAATAAAAATATAACATTTACTTCATCTTAAAGTTCACAGTGACAAATATAATAAATGTTTAAGTTTCATATATATTAACAGGAGTGGTCCATTATGAATGTACTTAGAATACTGTGAATTGTAATATACTGATTTAGATAAAGGAACGATATTTTTAATGTGTTCCTTTTTATGATGAAAGATTCTGTGATACATTCTCTAGCAACCATGTTGACATCAAATGAAAAACTGCAACCAGACTATTCTCACATCCCACAGTTTGTTTTGTTTTTAAAGATTTTACTTATTTACTTTTAGAGAGGAGAAGGGAGGGAAAAAGAGCAATGTATGGTTGCCTCTCACATGGCCCTCACTGGAGACCTGGCCTGCAACCCAGGCATGTGCCCCGACTGGGAATCGAACCAGGATCTTTTGGTTCCCAGCCCGTGCTCATTCCACTGAGCTACACCAGCCGGGCAGTTTTTTAATTTTTAAATTGGTGTAGTGTGTTTTGGAGGGATTTTTCTCAAGCACAGCACTGTCAGTGTCTCTAGGAAACTTCCAGGGTTCATTTGTGATTTATAGATTTCTCTTGAGACCCGAGAGGTTTGTTTTCAGTGGAGACTTATCTATATCACCATGTGTTTCTTTTGTGCAGTTTACCCTCTGCAGTGTTATAATATTAAATGAAAACTCATTCTACAAAAGCAATGAATTCATTTGAACTTTAAAGTTGGTCATTGAAAATACTTTATTTCTGTGATAGATTAGGGTTTTTTTGTTTGTTTGTTTTTGCTTTAACATATTGGTTTAAAGCTATTTTGAACCTTTAAAGACACTTCTGTTTGTTGCTCTCAGAGTTTAGAGATATCTGAAGCCCTAATACAAGTTTTTAAAAAATATATATGGTATTGGATCTACCTCCTTTATTGTAATAGCCAAATTAAAGGAGGGAGCATTTCTAAGTATAGCCATTGGTTAAATGTCTTTTTTTCCTCCGGGTTTCTTTTTAGGAACTACTGACAATCAAAAAACCTATAGCCGACTTTGGGATGTGGCTTTATTATTCAACAAGTAAAAGATGCGTTCTAATTGGCAGACTTCTGGCACTGGTACTTGTCCTCTGTTTCTGTAGAAACTGGGTTGGAAGTCAGAGCTGCACAAAGGGAAAGGGTAAGTTTCTTTTAAACTCCATATTTATAAACCCGTATCTTATTAACTGTGGCATGGTGTCAGTTTTCACATAAGGATACCCGTCAGAACTAGAACTTAAGTATGAACTACTATCTTTCACTTGAATGGAAACTGGCATCAAGTCATTAAATGTAATAGGAGGGTTTAAATATGGATTTATTTTTCTCATGACTCTGACTTCAAATTTCTTGAAGCCGTTAACTCAGTATAATTCTCGTTTTGAGTTATTTCTAATTTGGGGGTCATAAAACTGATTTTTATCCTTTTAGAACGTACTGTTTTACACTTTTCAGTAAATGGACATGGGGATATAAAATACAGAGGACATTTTAAAAGTCTGATGAATTATAAGTCTCTTTGGAGCAAAGTCTGATTCTTTGCATTATAAAGCAGGTACTGTACCACTGACCAGTTTTTTAGCCTCTCTTCTTAGCCAAGAAAGAGGGGTGATCTGCTGGACACAAACTTTCGTTCTCTTCCAGGCAGGCGCCCGTTATTTCTAGAACCTAAGCTACCTGCCAGTGGGTGAGTCATCTTACTGGTATGGCTTCAGAGGGCTATGCTGCAGAGCTTAGGCTTGACATTGTTTGATCAAGTGTGAAAAACGCCTGTGACCTGTAGGCTGGTGTTTGAAAATGATTTCTACTAAACTGGCTGGTTTCGAGAAACTGGAGGGAAGCTAGTATTCGCTCATGTCCTTTAAAACATATCTGTCTCATTTCCTTGGTAGACTTCTCTTTTCCCCCACAGAATGGGACACCTTGGCTTTATTTTAAGTCAGATCGTCAGTTTTGTAAAAAATAGCGTAAGAAGTGAAAGTTGGAAGTTTTTCAGTAGGGAAAAAGTACTCATTTTTTTAAAAATTTCACAAGTCCCTTCACAAGTTCAGGCCCAAAAGGAGATTCTCACTAAAAATGTATGCCTCCCTTCCTTAACTACTGTGTATCCTGTTCATTTCTGTTTGCTCACTGTGGCTTGAATGAGCCAAAAATAGAAGTGAATTTGTGATATTTGGGAAGAAAATGGCAAGAAGAAAATGTACTGGCTGTCAAGTATCTCCGTGGGTTCTCCAGTCCTCAGTGTAAGGGTCGCTACCTCATCCCAGTTTTAAAACTGGAAGTCTGAGTCCCAGGGGCTCCCTCATTTCCAGCCAAACCTAGACAGTTGGTCATCCTCTTTCGTTTATTCTCTGCATCCCTAAAAAGGCCTCACTAGGTTTTTATTGAACATTTTGGAGATTCTACCATGTGCTAGCTTCTGTCAGAATGCACCAGGGATTGGGCTCTTTTTTTTTTTTTTTTTTTTTTTAAGAAGTGATTGTCATATGGCAATGCCATCTTACCTCTTTCATAGAAATAAGACATGAATTTTAAACTGATACATATATAAAAATGTAGGTCTTCCAATATTCCCCAACCTGACCAAAAAAAGGCAATGCCTAAGTATAGGCCACTTATAATTCCTTAATACGAAAATGTTAGCTTTAATAAATAAATTCTCATTAAATACTATTTCCGATACTAAAACTCTGCATTTACCTCACAGCGCTTTCAAGTTCCTTCCAACCAGTCAGCTCATTGTCATCATGTCAATCCTGGGAGGAAGCTGGAAACTTAGCATTTCTATTTTATAAATCAAGAGCAAAAGCAATTTAAGACCAAGGGCTTTAATTGTTTTTATTTGTGTGTGTGTGTTAAGACGCTGGGTGACAAATGTGAGACAATTAGGTAGATACTCGTGGCACATGAGTAGCTGAAGGAGGCATAAGTGTCGGCAGAAAGCCTCCTAGAAGGTGGTTCTGGCTTCAGAGGAACCACTCGAGGTTTTTCAATAGAGTGGGCTTTGGTTTGACCCTGAGGTCTTCTGGGAAACCTCTGTCCGAGTGTTGTATTATGTCTCTCAAAAACAGTTAACATCCAATATTCATACACAGTGTGTTTTTTCTCATATGGGAAAAGCTGATTTTACAGTGAGACCCATTGATTCATTAAGGAGCTAATTTTTTTTTTTGCAAACACAGCATCGTGTATATTAAAGTGCCTAGATTATTTGATCATAACATTATCACTTCAGTCCATTCAAGTATGACTTTTGCTTTTATTAAATGTTAAACTACAGAATCATTCAAGGGGAGAAGCCAAGGGCCGTGATCTGAGGAGCACTGGTCACCAGGTGTCGGAATTGACTCTGTCCAGGACAAGCTTCCTAACTTTAGGCAAATAACTCGGTCTTAATTTGCTTTTGTTCCTTATTTATAAAATAGAAATGATACATTTCCAGCTTCCTCCCAGGACTGACATGATGATAATGAGCTGACTGGTTGGAAGGAACTTGAAAGTACTGTAAGGCATAGAGTTTTAGTATCAGAAATAGTATTTAATGAGAATTTATTTATTAAAGCTAACATTTTCGTATTAAGGAATTATGAGTGGCCTATACTTAGGCATTGCCTTTTTTTGGTCAGGTTGGTGAATACTGGAAGATCTAAAGTTAATTATCTTAATAACTACATTGTTATTATTGCATTGTAGCAGATGTGCTTGCTTTGGTTCTTGGGTACCTTGCATTTTCATTTCAATCTACATATTAAGATTTTATGCTAATTTGAGCCAGAACAAATTTATTAGTATAAGATAATTTTGCCCTAGCCAGCGCGAGTCAGCGGATTGAGCACTGGTGGGCCAGGTTCCTCAGTTGGGGGCCTGTGAGAGGCAGCCAATCAATGGCTCTCTCACATGTTGCTGTTTCTCTCCCTCTTTCTCCCTTCCTTCCCTCTCTCTAAAAAAGTAAGTAAATAAAATCTTTAATATATATACATATTAGTTTTACACACACACACACACACACACACACACAAACTGCTTTCAATTCATTGGCTTCATAAACCCGTGGTACTGCCAAGAAGCCAGGGTGACCTAGAGAGGAAAGAAAGCATAGCGTTTTGTGTCAAGTGTGTGTTTGAATTATGATTCCACCACTTACTGGGTGTTTAATCTGTTGGACTATTTATTCATTTGTCAAATGGGCATCATAGTATCTGCTGAAGATGAAACAAGATGATATCTAAAATGTGCCCACCTCGGTGACTAGTATGTATCATATTAGATGTTCAGATTATTCACTGCCCTCCCACTCCAAACGCACGTACTGGTGTAACTGAAGTCTAATACTTGTTTTCCTTTGTCCCTTAGGGATCTCTTGAGGGAAAATGAGAACAGAATACACTGTACTATTTTGCTTTTCTTGAAACCCTATCTATTTATATCTGGGATACTATTTCTAGATTTCTGGGTTCTTAAAGTTCTGTTGATATCTTACAATGTCGTCCAAGCACGGTGGTAAAGGAACGGGAACATCGTGGCGCTGATCACAGTGAATACGTTAGTTATGGAAGTCTCCCGCTCCCTGTGGTGCGCAGGCCATTCGGACCTCTCTCAGTCCACGCTGCCTGGCTTGTCGGGCCTGTTCCCATCAACCCCACTGAGGAGCATGAACAGCTTTGTCGTGTAGGATTCATAAGCCAGAATTCAACTTAGAATTCTTTAGTTGGTCCTGCTTAAAATGTACAGTCTGCTTTCGTAGGAGGGAAGCAGAGTTGCCCTAGGTAGTTAAAGGCTCTTTTGAAAACAGTTACTGCTCAAAGGGGAAGGGTGTTGGTGATGGAAGAAAGTGGTTCCTAGTAATTTATTGTTTTATCTTTTCTTTTGCCATAGAAAGCAGAAGAAATGAAATTAGAAGCTACTGTGTATGAGGGAGTGTTTTGCTTGATACCAGTATATTTTCATTTAATTGCCACAGTATATCTGTGAGGTAGGTGGGTGATACTATCCTGACTTTACAGAGCAGGAAATTGGGACTGAGAGAGGTGGAGTAAATTTCATGAGGTCACATGGTCACAAGTGGCAGAGCTGGGATTTGTTATTCACTATATTTGCTGTTTGTGTGAGAGGGGGAGTGTTTTCTGTTGTTTTCATATATCTTACATCTAAAATGTAAAAAGAATGTTAGACATTACATTTAAATGTAAACCCTATGCATTTTAAGTAGGACCAACTGTTTTTAAGATAACTGAGATTGGAACCCAGATTAATTTCGTCCGAAGTGTATGCTGGGCCTTGGGGAATACGAAGGTGAGGGAAACATCATCCATCTTGTGGATTCTGCAGACGGATGGAAGTGGTGGACATTTGAGCTCACACAGTTGTGCTCTGTTAAAGTGAGGTGGGGTTCCGGATGAGAGAATGACTCACGCAGTGCTAGGGACGGTTTTCCAGAGGAGGTGGCCTCGGGCTGAATCTGACTGGGGAGGAAAGTGAGACCACCTGGTCGGGGAAAACGAGCCCTGGGGATGGTGGCTGGTGGCAGACCTGGCACAGAGGCACGCAAGGGAGTGAGAGGGTGTGGCATTCTGGACTAAAACCAGCTTTCAGTTTAGGGTTTTTCTCGGTAGGGAGTCAGTGGCTATTTTAAAGCAGGAAAGAATGGGAGGATATAATAATAATAACAGTAGTAATAGTTTAGAGGAGCATTCTGAAGGAGATGCTGGTGTTGCAGACAACTCGGGGTGTTTTTCCTTCTTCAGATCACCAAATAATGAAGGGCTGTCTCTTGACATGTAGTTGCTTAATCTGAGCAACATTATTAATTAGTTAACATAATTGTTTCATATTTAACAAGTATCATTTAGTTTAAGGATATCTCCCAGTAAAAGCCACCTGTTCGCCCTGACTGGTGTGGCCCAGTGGGTTGGTCATCAGCCCACAGACTGAGAGGTCATGGTTCATTGCTGGTCTGGGCACAAGCCTTGGTTGCAGGCCAGGTCCCCTGGTGGGCGAGTATGAGAAGCAACCAATCGATGTTTCTCTCACACTTTGATGTTTCTCTTTCTCCCTCCCTTCCCCTCTTTCTAAAAATAAATAAAATCTTAAAAAAAAAAAGTCACTTATTCAACTTTCATAAAACTTATTCTAAAGACACATCTAGACATTCAGCTTGATTATTTTAGGTAATTTGATATATTGAAAAAGTAATGTTGATGGGTAGGAATACTATTCAGATGATCTTGAAATAAAAGGTATTTTTTATTATATAGCAATGTATGTTTATTACAGAAAATTTAAAAAGCAAAATAATGCAGAGAAAACAAAGAATATCTCTAATGAATAAGCAAAGATAAACTTTTGGGGGATGTGTAACCTCACAGTTACTAAACAAGGTTTTAATATTCAGATTCCAGAGTTCTGGTCAACCAATGGCTGTATTTAATACTTCTTTAAGTTAAGAAAAATGTTTTTTTGTCTTCACATATTATATTGACTGAATTACTAAGCACAATTGAGAGTTTGGTTAATTTATTATTACAGAAGGTTCTGATTTTCACTTAATACCTAAGGTAACGGCTTTAACTGATTAAAATTGTGACCTATTAAATACTAACAAGTGGCATAATTTAAGTTGCTATTACTCCTTTCTCTTACTACCAATTAGACACTCTACAGAATGCTAAAGGAAAAAGGAACCTTCAAAACTGTCCATGTTCGGTTTGCCTTCTTATTTTACAAATGAGGAGACTTCTCTTCTGAGCTTTTGTTTCCAGTGACTTATTCCTGTAGCTTTTCTTTTGTTTCAGGTGACTTGCTCATTTGACTTTTCTCTTGCTAAGCTCACACTTGATTGCAGTCCTCTCCTTCTGCTTGGGCTCTGCTTTTCCGCCTCTCAGCCAGGGGTACAAAGAAAAGGGAGACCGAGGAGACGAGGTAGCATATGCCAGCGAAGTAGAAAGAGCTGGCGTAGGTCCGGGTGTAATCATACAGCCAGCCTGGAAGGAAGGAATGATTCCGTCAGCCAGGCAGACCTCATTGGTCCTTCTCAGCCCTGAGCTGTCCTCAAGAAGGGAACCTGCTGTGCTCACCAGTCTGTGTTGTGGCCCATGAGAAAGTTAGGCTAGCTCCTCACCTGTCTTACTTTCTGCCAATGCAGTTAGGGGCTCAGCCTGTGGAGAAAACGTCATTGTGGACCCAGAACTCATCTCTGATCTTAGAGTGGAAGTTGGAGAAAATGAGGGACACATACCACTTCATTTTATGATGACTTATTAGAAGGCCACTGTTCTTACAAAGAAAATAACTGAGTTCCTAACATTTTCCAAAGGAAAAAAAATAAGAGAACTGATTGTCTTCTTCCTTCACCGGACAAAGCTGGAGTATTTACTGTGTTCCCAGCAGTGTACTAGGGGTTGAGGATACAGGAATGAGCCAGAGCAGATGTGGTCCCTGCCCTCACAGACCATCTAGTTCAGGGGGGTTAGGTGTCAGTCACGGACAGCACACCGTGATAAGGGCTAAGAAGGGAAGTTCAGGACACCGTGAGAACAGATGAAAAGGAACTGACTGTTTGGTGAGTTACACAATGACTGTAATTCGCCCTGAAATGCTCTCTCAAAGCAAGAATGGGGAGGGGTCCTCGAAATCATCTGGCTGATGGCACATACCAGAACTGAAGTATAACACTTTTTTTATAACTATGTGTGGTGGCAAAGAATATTTGTGCAAGGTACCAGCATTTAAACACTGTTGCAAAAGTCAACCCTGTGAAAGAGGTAAACAACATCTCACTATTATTATGAAAATAGTTTTCACCTTATAGACTCCCTAAAAAAACGTCTCAGGACTTCTGGGGCGGGGGTGCTACTGACCACACCTGACAGCTCCTTTTCTAGAGATTGTATGCATATTATGTTTGTAGATGCAAACTTATATTATGGCTTTTGTATTTAAAATTAGAAAAATCCTTAGAAAGCTAAAGCTGTTACTCTGATCGTTGGTTCAGAAAACGTTGGTGCTGTGCACTAGCACAGCTCTGGGCCCTGCAGGCAGATGTACCCGGGAACAAAACGGGTGGGAATGTCTGACCTCGTGGAGCCTACGTTGTGCCTTTGATTTTCATTTAGATCTTGGAACATGATTTCTCGTGGGATGTGTAGACTATATATTCCCTTTCTTTTGGTCTGATTGCATATGTCTATCTCCTGTCCTCTTTGCTCTCTCATTTGGTTCTGATGCAGACTTGAAAATGTTTTTCAGTTGTTTCATTAGCTTAATGTTTCCTGTTCTTAATGTAATGAATGAATGTTTTATAGCCTCTTAAATTCAGCTAGCTTTAAGTTGCTTTTTACTTACTGACTCCATGTTTGATCAGTGACCTCAGACATTCCTCGGGGTTAAGCAGAAGAGTGGAGTGCAACTGACTAGGATAGGTCCTTGTAGTGTGTTGTGATTGACCTTTCTGTTCCGAGAAATAGGTGACCAATCTCCCAACTCCTCTAAAAGTCTCCGGAAGGAAGGGAGTGTGGAAAGCATCAGCACCCCTTTTATCCTTCGCCATTCTTTCCTTATTAGTCCACTAATACAGCAAATTTACCAGTATGTACGTAACCCGTGAGTTATGAGACAGCAGTGTTGGAAAGAATGCTGTGGGAAAGACTAGAAATTCGTGAACGTGGAGGTAAGTAGCGCTGCCGAAGGTCAGGAGAGCACGGCTAAAAATAGTGCAAACCCCTGGTAGTTGTTGTTAAGAAATCCCAGAGGGCCTAAAACAATTTAAGAGAAAACGGCTTATAAGCCTTTCATTTCACCTATATACATACACTTAAAGTCAGAAAGTTGCTTTAGAGACATTAAAGATTAAAATATATGTAAAATATTTTCTTAGCAGGATAGGGTATCCTGTAGCATATTTTAGAACTGTGCCCATGTATTTCCTATCTCTAAGACCGAACTGCCATTCAGCAGGATTATAATGTTCAGTTGAGTATTTAGTTTTAGGAGTCTATAATAGCAAATATGAGGTGAAATGTAGGATGCAGGACTATATTATTAATTAATTGTCTCATAAGAGTATTAGCTGTCATAATCAGCTTAGACTTAAGTGGCTCCTAGGGAAGCGAAATTCAGAACTTTGTTAATATTGAAATATCTACTCTGGTTGGTTGGAATTAGCCTGTCCCGGCCACTGGAAAGCAAAAGAACACTGTGTATTTGGCCTAATTTTATCAGAGCTCTCTACTTTTTTGGTAACAGTAAAAAAAAAAAGCTGTATACAAATGCACTTTCTACCCTAAACAGTTTAATGCTTCAAGTATATATTTTTAAAAGAAATTATTATTGGTAATTCAGAAGCCACTGTACGCTGTTTTAAAAGGAAACACACACAGAAGTTGATATTCAAAAGACTGGGTTCCTTCGTGGTTGTGGGAAAGCCTTGTGCATGGCAGAGAAAATCGTGATGAGGTAGCAGCCGCAGTTCAGGGAAGTGTGTGTGCACCAGAGTGTCCGCTCCCTGCTAGTGTTTCCGTATGCAGTCCCCTGTGAGCACTTCCTCAGGGCACCCCCACCCCCCCCCCCGCATTGGTGCATGTTAATTGTGCAGATTCGTTCGTTCCCCTCAAGCCTGCTTCATCCTGCACGGTGCCCAGTTGATTCTTACGCACAAAAAATTGTTCTCCAAATTACTTCCTTATGTCTGTGCTATAACCCATGTTCTGGGCGGAATGTCTAATAATGTTTCCTGTGATAATTTAAAACAACTTAAGATAAGGTCCACTTCCTTCAGTAGTTTTGCAAACCAGCTTTCTTATAGTCAACACAAAAGGGATTAGAAAAGTCTGTCGTTTGATATGTACATAGGATTCTAAATTCATTTTGTAAAATGTCAACATTATAAAACTATTCAGCCCTGGCTGGTGTGGCTCAGTGGATTGAGCGCCAGCCTGCGAACCAAAGGGTCACCAGTTCGGTTCCTGGTCAGGGCACATGCGTGGGTTGTGGCGTGGATCCCTAGTGGGGGCTGCACAAGAGGCATCCACACAGTGATGATTCTCTCCCTCTCTTTCCTTCTGTCTAAATATAAATAAATAAAATCTTTAAAAAATAAACTAACATCATTTTACAGGTTAAGCCATACATGTTTAAAGATGAGTTTAACATCCTGTCTAAAAATTCATACCTGTGGTATCTCAGGACTTGATTGAACTCAGTTATGAATCCTTTTTAGTAGGATTACTACTTTTAAGTTTACTGTTGGTCATCGTGTGAGAACTTGACATACACCCCAAAGTTCTTAATTCCAAAGTTCCTTGACGCTAGTTCAAATGAATGGTTGAGAATTCTGTGATGAGCCAGCATTGAACCAGAACTTGGGGCTGTTGGGCTGCAGCCCAGGGGCAGACTTCCAAGGTGCACAACACAGTAATCTTATCTCATCCCTGGGGTCACCGGAGCTGCTGGCTGGCTGGGTGTTAGCAGCCTTGTTGTTTTACTTTGGGTGTGCTATACAAATATTTCCTACATGCGCTATGAGGGGAAAGGACATACAGGTATTTTCCGTAATCTTGGGAAATGCGGTTTAGCAAATGCAAACCTTGGTGCTTTTAAAGTCGCTCTCCAAAGGCCCCATGATAGAAACTTGCAGTAAGGTAGGCACTGGCTCCAAGCTGTGGGTTTTATTAGAAGGATTGTGGTCTGTGTTAGGATTTTGAAGCTTGTTTTCTTGGCCTTGCGAAGGAATATATTTGCAAGAGAAGGAATAACACCCTTCTTTTTTTTTTTTTTTTTTTTAAACCACACTAAGGAGCTATTTGGAATTTATTTTGTGATGTTTTTGTAGGGATTCATCAATCCTAGAAATACTGGATCAAAATAAAATTTAATGGGGCATTGTTATTTATGGGAAAAATCATTGGATAAGGCAATTATTTACATGATTTTCCTTTGCCTGTTCAGAGTGTAATGCATCCCTCAGGATTTAGGAGACAGAGACTTCTGCTCTGCTTTCTCACTTGCTCCCAACCTCCAAAGGGATTTATAGCAGACCAAAAGGTCGAGTTGTTTTGTTTGCCTTCCAAAAACAATTTCAGGCTGTAGAGAAATTCCCAACTGATAGGCCAAGATGGCTGACTGACGTAGAGGGCATGGTTGGGCACAGGGGAGTGAGGGCTGGGTGCAGTATTTAGTATCGTACCTGAGTGAGGGTGGAAAAGAGATGGGAACAGGCCTCTCATCTCATGAGGAGAACCTCTCCCTGTTAGTGGGACAGAGGCAAGCTTAGTGGGATGCATTTGCATCTAGCCACCGCCCTTTCTTATAAAACACAGATAATGTGTTGGTACAAAATTAGCAGTTTCACTCCGTGGTGTCTTTCATAAGGTGTGAAGTTGGCAAACAATAGCGAGAGAACGACGTGCTTCTCCTTTAGGGACTAGTTGACTTTAACTTAGGCTGGTGTGCAGCTGATATCATTTGGCCTTAGCAGTGGCTTTCTTTGAATTTGTTGGAAAAAGTCACTTGTGTGAAGAACCTGTGCTGAATTGCATGAAGTCTTTAATAGAATTTAAGGTTGTTCTTTCTATAGGACAGCTCAGAATGGCCTCGTTTAAGGGTAAGAAAATGGTCTGGCTGGTGTAGCTCAGTGGATTGAGCGCGGGCTGCGAACCAAAGGGTCGCCGGTTCAATTCCCAGTCAGGGCACATGCCTGGGTTGCTGGCCTGGTCCCCAGTAGGGGCGCATGAGAGGCAACCACACACTGATGTTTCTCTCCCTCTCTTTCTCCTTCCCTTGCCCTCTCTTTGAAAATAAATAAAATCTTTATTAAAAAAAAAAAGGGTAAGAGAATGGAGACGTGGGTTACAGTGGCTTTCCTAAATTTCCTGTCAGTGCAGTGGAAGGAGGATGCACATTCCGTTGGGTCCCAGTGCTGGAGGCTTAGCCCGCTGTTCTGGAGTTAAGTCCTGTTGGTGTTGGGGGGGCGGGGGGGGGGGGGCGCGATGCTGCCACTCAGTAAGCTGTGGGGGGACATTCGGAGAAGAGCTTGCGTCTTCTCCCCGTCCCGCACAGCAGCCGGCAGAGAGCTCGGCCAGGAAGTCCCTTGGTAATTACTGAGTGAAAACTGAGTTTGCCAAATAAATTGCTGGTGGTATTTTAAGGGAGTTTTCAGAAGGTGATTGTGATTGATTTAAATGTATATTAGCATATTACGTACATCCATCCATCAGTTGGGCATGGGGGGCACAGGGAGGAGAGGGGACTGCATTCAGTTTTAGTTTACAGGCAGCTAACATGGGCCCTTGGTTTTGTTTTTACATGAAACTGAGCCTTGAGCATTTTGAGCTCACATGCCAGATGCCTTTGGCTAGATTAGGACTTTCACATGACTAGCTTACACCTGATTTATGTGTTGGAGAATATGATGATATACTTGCTTTTTTGCCCAAGGCGCTATTACCGCTTTCTGCAGGTTTACTTTTGTTAACAGGATCTACTAGAAATGAAATAACGTTTTAAAATAGCAGTACGTCTTAATTTTCCCACAATCTTCCAAGGTTTCCATCTGACGCCAGCTCCCGCAAAAAAGCAGTGGTTGGGTGTGGGTACGTGATGACTTTCAGCCTACACTTAGGTCTCCTGGTCACCTCTGCTGGGAATCCTAGAACAGCCCTGAAACTCACCCGGTCTGAAGCAGGCCACATCCTGAACTGTGAATTTGTCACCAAGTATTTGAGAGGAATGGGAAGGGTGGGCGGTAGGGAGCAGGGCGTGGCTTGTGGAGGACGTGTGTGTTGTTGGGGCGTCCTTTTAAACTTACACCCATTTCAGTCCCTGTCAGAGTTTCAGCAAAGATTGGATCAAGAATTTTGTCGCCTACTATATTGTCATAGTAGTGGTTTTAAAAGGCGTATAAATTTCTTGCCCATATATTCTTATACTTTTTAAAAGAAAAAAGTGTATTTTTAAGAAACAGTTATGATTCCTAGGGTTTTCCATGTTTTTTTTTTTTTTTCACTTTCTTTGTTTTATTAAAATATGCTGTATAGGACTAACTTGTTTTTCTTTCTCATTTCCATACAGGAAGGAGAAAATACTGTTCAGGTAACTGATGTCCCTTGTTGACTAGTGTTTTGACTGAGGATCACTGTGGAAAGTTTCACTGTGTGCTAGATTCCTAATTTAAAATGCCTGTAATCTTGTATAGGAACTTCAGCTTTTGCATTTTAGTAGTGAACAGATCGAACAGGTAAGTTAAAAAATGAGACTCTCATACAGTTTTGAAGATCTAAGTTTGGTTGAGAACCTACTCTTTTATAACCAGTAAGCCTGTTGGTTGATTTAAAGCTAAGGACAGGAATGGAACTGCCCATTCCTGTCGAGAGCTGACGAATCTGTAAAGCAGCGTTTCTGATGCGTCTTTGGTAATGGCGCTGGAGGCAGGATTTAGGAACAAATCTAACGGCCTTTATACTCTGTCACTGCCCAGAGGAATGCGCTACAGACGCAGGGGCTCCCCTGCAGTTCTCCCTTCCACAAAGAGCCCAAGTCAGTGAGAGAGCATGCTGCAGAGGAGAAAGCGTGACTGCATGTATTAATTACCATTGTCTTGTTTAAGACACTGTGAGCCACTTCCAGGCAAAAAAAATCTACATGTACACTTTCAGCAGCAGCCTTAATGCTTCCTTTGACTTTTTTAAGAGAACTTATAAAATTTATGATTGCCTAATGAATATTCTCCGAGTTAACAGGTAAAAATTCTACCATGGGCTTCCTTTCTCTCAGGTCCACTACTAGGGTGTTGTGGGCTTTTGGTAATAAAAGGTTTGTAAATTTTTCTTGACTCATTAACAGTAAGAAGTATACTTTACATCACATATACTTAAAATACATAGGTGTGTGTGTAAAATAAAAGTTTTACAATAAAGTGATGCATTCTGTTTTCTAATCTGCTGTTGTAGTCTATCCTTCATTTAAAAAAAAAAAAAGACCATGCTCCAACATTGATTTCAAGACCCACACACGTGTATATACGCTTCTCACAAAACTAGCCGTGTCTTCTCATGTGTGGAACTCTGAGTAGTTTGTTGCAAGGTGTGCACAGAAAGGCACAGACATAGAATCTCTGCACATGCTGCACTTTTACTTGCCTTTTTAAATGATAGCTTTTTTTTTTTTTAAAGATTTTATTTATTTATTTTTAGAGAGAGGAGAAGGGAGGGAGAAAGAGCAATGTATGGCTGCCTCTCACATGGCCCTCACGGGGACCTGGCCCGCAACCCAGGCATGTGCCCTGACTGGGAATCAAACCGGGACCATCTGGTTCCCAGCCCGCGCTCAATCCACTGAGCTACACCAGCCAGGGCTTACTTGCCTTTTCATTTGACTGAGATGCTCTGCGCACTGGTGTTTGTTCTCTCCCTGCACTTGTGCTCTAAGAGGCTGAAAAGTTCCAGGGCATCGTTGGACAGCCAGTGAAGGAGCAGATTGAAAAAGAAGCCAAAACAAGACAAAACTGGACTTGGGCTGTTTTGTGCATCTCACTGAGCTGGGCACTAGCCTTACAGGAGCTCCGGTGTTTGGTCTCCTTTCCCTGAGCCCTGTACACCAGTTCTGGCCTGACTTTTCATCGTAGCCTGCTCTCCGGGCATGAAGTGTAAGCTGAGTTAGGCAACAGGGGAGACTGTTCTTACGTGCAAATAAGGATTTGGTTGTACATCTGAATAAGTTGCCTGTAGATTAGGTACACCTAATCTAAAACTAAAACCTGCATTTTTTCCTTCCACTAATCTTTGTTATTAGACTTTTATACATTTTCTTTAGATATTTGCCTTTTCTAAGTTAAGTTTATAGAGGTGCACACCTGATACTATATAACTTAGTTTTTAAAAAATGATAGTAGGCAAGATCAGATCCTTTTTCTGTCTCACTTTAGGACTGAAGGAGGCAAAAGGAAGTTTTAGGGTACAGTCCTTTTTGTGGGTGATCGGAAATGCTGTTGCAGTGATTTGTGCATTCAGATACACTGAGAACTGGAGTATGGAAGATACAAAAGCTGAAATCTGTTCCCTAGAAGTATTTCTGTGTGAGCAATCAGTCTTTTAATAGTCTTGGATTCGATGTCCAGTTAGGTAAAAAGTGAGTAGAAACCAGCGCACTTCTGTCTGTGAGCTAACTGAAGGGACCTGACTCCCCCAGTTTGCACTCTGCTTTTGTTCAGTGTTACCAGCGGTCTGCACATCCTCCGCGGGATTCTGGCCTTTAGGCCAAGTATCCTCCCACCTTAGGTGTGCAGAGAACACGAAGGACCTCCAGCCCTCTTCCAGAAGAAGAGATGTTGAGAAGCCCTGGACACAGCTGCAGAGCACAGGGGTCAGGCTCACAGTTTCAGGCTCTGAGAGACTCCCGCTTAGGTAAAAATGGTAGTGGTTCTTTTTCTTGGGAGCATCATAGGTTTTTGAAAATCTGATAAAACTGGATTGTCTTCCCCAACCAGCAGACATACATACCATCCCTGCTCTAACACGCCAAAGGGGGTAGAAGAACGTGTTCGGCGCACATCTGTTGAATTAACCCTACGATTCTCCCGGACTGGTGATGGAGTGTGGGGGTGGCACAGGAATAGCGCGGACAGCGTTAGTCTCTTCTAAGCTGATGTCATTACATGTTACTGTTAATCACGGGTCAGCGTTGTCTTTTATTTGCTCACAATATGGCTAAGCTGTTACCTGCTGTAGGTGGTCCAAAAAGGACAGTTATCCCAATGAAGAAGCCGGCACGCCCCAAAACCCTGTGATATACTGAGTTCTCGAGCAAATCCACCTGTAGGGGATAGAATTCAGTGTTAGCCACACTGAGGGGGAATTCTGTGGACATCTGTGCCTACCAGGGGACAGCTCCTGCTTATGTCAATCTCAGACCAAAGCCTGTGGACTCCTGAGGTGACCGGCCTGGCCTGTGCCCTGATCCTGGGGCAGAGCCGAGGCTGAGCGGGGCCAGTGATTATCACTAGGCAGGCAGTGTTTTCCCTTCATGACCGAGGAACTTCGGTTCTATGTTTCTTTCTTTAGTCTTTCAGGTGGTTCAGGAGTCCTTCCCCCTGAACCTTCCTGCTCTTCTCTGTTAGGAAATGGAATTGACAGTCTGGCTGACGGTGGCATTCTCAAACCCCCCTGAGGCCGAGTGCCAGTCCTTGGTTTGTCAGATGCTGTGTCACGAGGGCTCAGTGTCACCTTTAGAAGGCTGGGCTTTTGCCGAAGTCTCGCAGGCTGTCCCGCAGCACTCACCTGATGCTGGCGTGAGGCACACAGGGGGCCTGGTTCTAAGAAGAACCCAGAAGTTTGTATTTCAGTTCCATTCGTGTCCAGGACTTAAGTCATTTGGGGGTAAAAATGAGGAAGAGTTACAAAAAACAAAGACCATATTGAAGTACACAGAGCTCTCAACAAGAGGAGCCTCACTGGGCAGGAAGGGCCGCCTTCAGCCAGGAACACTTCGATATGTCTTAGAAGGAGCCGGGGAAGTGGCTGGAGCTGAAGGGAGAGGCGAGCAGAAGCCTGGCCTGGGAAACGGGTAAGCAAAATGGAATCTCATTTGATTCTTCTCATTTCTCTCCTGTTCCATGTGGGCAGCCCTGTCCACAGTCCAGCCCTTATGGTGAGATGAGCGGCTGGACCAGGATGAGGCTGCAGGGTTGCTGAGGCCTTGGGCACAGTGGCTTCTCATGATGTTATTAATGCAAAATATATCTTCTCTTTGGGGAAGAGCACTGTATTATTGCTCCTTGCTTCTGCTAAATGGTTTGACAATGATAATGAGCGTGTCTACTCACCAGTACAGGAAACATCAGTGCCAGGTAACCACCAGAGAAAACAGCAAAGAGGACGGTGTAGGTCATGAGCAGCGGGAACGTGGTGGCCAAAGGCGCGAGCAGGTTAACAATGCCGCAGAGGACCAGGTTGAGCTTGTAGTAATGATACCTTCTGGTCCAGTTCTGATCAGCAACCCATCCAGAGAGAATGTGACTGACTGCCTCAGTGATACCTGGAACAGTTTTGAAAAGGTCTTATGAAATCCTAATTCCGTTTTCCTAGCCCCTTTGAGAAAGTGTGACTACCTGGCACGTGTTTTCCTGAGTCATCTTGAGGCAAGAACATAGGGGGGAAATGCTTCCCTTTGTCTCTCTGTAGATCATGTTATTTACTTACGTATTCCAACTACATAAAATACCCAAAAGTTCACACCACCAAGTTGGAATTCCTGGTTACAGAGAACCCAGGACTCCAGAAGCCTTCCTCAGAGTGACCTGCAGGTGAGGGGGTACGGTTTCTTCAAGGCTGGTAGGCCCTCGGGTCCGTGTCTGGGGAAGTCAGAGGGTCCTGGGGGAGGTGGTGACTGGGGTATAAATAATAAAGGCTAATGTTTTCAAAAAATGTCAGTACTCCTTATATTTGTGTATTTGAGGTTTTGATAAGTCCTTTTGCAAAGTTTGTTATGCTTGATTTGAAAATGTGTAGGAAATCTGGAAATGGGAGATTGTATTTTGAACACTGGGGCTGTGATGTAACTAGACCCCATTTGTGCTCAATTTCATGATAATAAAGCATTCTTGATCTTTACATCGTTAAAAGCTAATGTAGTAGTTAAACACCACGAGATGAACATGAGCTGCAGTTTTATATTTCAGATCCTGCTGCAGTTCAGACATGAACCACACACACCCGCACACACGCACACACATACACAAAAGGAAAGTACAGAACACTACCATTTCTGTGTTTCTTAGGATACATGCTTAGTCTTTATGTTACATTCTTTCGTTCTATTGGATAGCCCTAATCTGATCTAAATTGACACTGTCTGACATTTTAGTGAAAAAGCAGTTTAGCTCTGTATTTTCGCTGTGTGTGTGCATACGCTTTGTCTGAAGCAGACACCTCTGCAATTGGAAATGAAGTGCAGTCCGTTTGAGAGGGCTTGGTGCCCGGTCTGGCACGAAATTAGCAAGAGAGCAGTCAGCATTGAGCTACTGAGAGTTTCCAGGTAACAGAGCACACCCGTTCCATCTCATCCCTGCTTACTTTCTTAGACTTCCTCTGTCAGGTGAGAGAACCTGTACTGCGGCAGGCATCCTGTTCCCGTACATTTTTAAGCTTAACTGTTTTATTTTTTAACTTACACTCTAATTTGTTTTAAGTATCAGCCGATCCATTAGTGACTAGCCTCAACAAGCATATTTGTGTCTTACTGTGAGTTCAAGGGGAAAAGCAGCTGCAAACGTTAGTAGAACATTATCGAATGCTCACAATGGGCCAGGCACTATGCTAAACCTCATGTGCATTACTTGTTTAATCCTAATGGTCTTATCAGGGCGCGTGCTATTATCCCTATGTTACAGATGAGGAAATTGAGGTACAGAGAAAGCATGTGACTTGCCCAAGGTAGCACAGCTCGGAAGTACAGAGCAAAAAGTTGAACCCAGGAAGTCTAGCCCCAGAACCAAACCTTTCAACCAGTGTGCTAAGCTCTCTACCTAGAATATCTTTTGCTTCCTTGAGTGGCAGTTGCCACTAAGCACTAGCTTATTTAAAAATACGGTATTTTTCCACCCTGGCTGGTGTGGCTCAATGGATTGAGTGCTGGCCTGTGAACCAAAGGGTCGCCGGTTCAATTCCCAGTCAGGGCACATGCCTGGGTTGTGGGCCAGGTCCCCGATAGCGGGCATGTGCGTAGTAACCACGCATTGATGTTTCTCTCCCTTTCTCCTTCCCTTTCCCTCTCTTAAAATAAATAAATAAAATCTTTTTAAAAATTACAGTATTTTCCCACTAACAATGTCTACTGGGTCAGGTGGGCACCTGTGAAAAACTACTAAGACCTTTCTCCTTGGCTGAGTGTGAGGTTGAGGTCAGCTTGCTCACTTGCAGCAGAAATGAGATAGGAGGCGTCCATGATGTCAATCCCCAGTGTTTTGGCTCTGGCTATCAGGTGGAAGGAGGAGACGGTGTACGCCAAGTTACTGAAGAGAAGAGACCACGTGAATATGCAGAAGAAGGGATTCTTCAGAAGAGAAGTATCACACACTTGTTTACAGCTCCCCGAGATAGCCTTTCGCTCGGAACTCTCTTCATCCGTGACTGGGAGCAGTCTGTTCCCCTTTGGCCCCTTGTTGACTTCTTCGTTTTGATCTTGTGAGTCTATTGCAGTTGCACCGGCTGGTCCGGCCTTCTGCGTAGCACTGTCCCCAACGGGAGATGCTTGTGTCACACTGCAGTGGGACGCGTCTGGCCCGCACGCTGCCTCCAGGCCACCTGCAGACAGACTGCTCCCTTTTTGTTTCACGTCCGGATTGTTCTCGCTCCTGACGTGGATGGGTCTCAAAAGCATACTAGAAGGCACCAAGTTCAGTATGATAGCTCCAAATAACGCCAGGGCACCTAAAGAGAGAGATTGAACAGTGAAAAATCACCTCTCACTTCACAATGCTGTGTTCTTAGGCTCGGGAGAGCCTGCCCCTAAATGCTTGTAGTGCAGTAACTCCTTAAGATGCTGCTTTGTCCCCTGTTTTAACTGGAAGTATTTAGATGTGATCACTTAATTGTTAGCTGTACACACTGCTCTGTCCTTGTGAAAATGGTGTCCGTTGCAGATACGGCACCAGAAAGCGGCCCCAATAGGTGGCGTGGAAGGAGGCAGTGTCATTGTGCTACGGGACAAATGAAGGGTTTTCTTGGCGTGAGAGGAGAGATTTCAAATGTCGGACAATTACATTGTGTCTTAAATAGGGATTTTAAATATTCTGAGGTGTGTATAAACCTGGGCGTAATAAACATAGGACTTGACGGTGGAATCACTGGGAAACTTCTGTGGAAGAGGGGACAGCCTTTCATCTCGTGACATTCTTAATTTCCTCGAAAGGAGACAGATGCCAGTGCTGCCTTTGGAGCCGAGTGGGTGCTTGATTTCAGCGTGGCCTGCCCAGCGCTGTGACTTGTGTGCGGTGCTTCCAGAGACAGGCTCGGCTGCGGTTCCGCGCTCCCGTCCCGGCTGTCAGCGGGTCCTGCTCACGACACTGCTGGTAGTTTCTTACTTAGAAAAGGGCGGGTTCAACAGAGCTGCTCGGGGATGTATGTCTGTCTAGAAATAGGCATATCCATATGTATGTGCATCTCATATTTTTCCAGTAATGTAAGAGGACTTAATCCAATTATTTTTATCTAAGGCCCAAGGAAAATTATGGAATAATTTTCATTAATTTGTGAAAAGTTATAGTTGACAGTATATAAACGACTAAGTATTAAGGAACATAATCCTCTTTCTACCCAATTCTTTCTCTTTTTTTGGCTCTGTTTTAGTAAGGGTGATGGAGAAGGCATTTTTTTAAATGCAGCTTTTTTTCTTTTTTCTTTTTTTTTTAAGATTTTACTTATTTATTTTTAGAGAGGGAAAAGAGGGGGGGAGAGAGAGAGAGAAACATCAATGTGTGGTTGCCTCTCACATGGCCCCCACTGGGGACCTGGCCCGCAACCCAGGCATGTGCCCTGACTGGGAATCGAACCTGCAACTCTTTGGTTCACAGCCCGCGCTCAATCCACTGAGCTACGCCAGCCAGGGCTGCAGCTTTTTTTCTTAAAGGGGAAATTTGAAAAGAGTGCTTTAGTGGTGGAAGGGCGGGGAAAGGGGGTGTCCTTGTCTCCCCAGGAGTATCACTGTCCCTGCAGGGGTTTTTGGTGCCCTCAGAACCCCCGGCTGAACTTGGAGTTGCCTGTGTGGATGGCAGAGCCTGCAGGTAGTTCAAGATCCCTCCTGTGCATTCTCCAAGGAGGAGGAGCATGTTTCCTTTAGAAATTATTTCCACTCTGGCTCCAAACATCTTCACTTCCATCCATCAAAGGGAGAAAGCTGAACAGGAAATGGCGCAGAGTTCATAGGTCAGAAACTTAGAATGACTCACCTTTCCAGTCATATAAATCTATCAAGACTTTTGCAAAAGGTGCCAAGAGAAATGCCAGCCCTGTCCCCGAACGGGCAATGGCTATAGAAAGCGCTAATCGTTTTTTGAAGTATTTGCCAATTACCGCCAGAACTGCTTGGTACAAGAAAGCGGAACCCAAACCTAAAAAAAAAAAAAACAATAGGTTGGAATCAAATGAAGTGCCGTGGTGCTGGACCAGATATTCTCCTGGACCTGAGATATTAAAATAGGCCTTTTAGACCCACGGACCATGAAGGGTTTCTAGTTCCCTTGTTAGAACATTTTGCGGTGGACTCACCAGGTAGAAATCCCATAGTCAGGAAAAGCAAGGGGATGCTTGTAGCCCAGCTGCTGATCAGATATCCACCGGAAACAAGAAAAGCCCCAAGAAGGGAGGTCGTTTTCTCTCCATATCTCTCGATGATAATGGAAACCAGGGGACCTTGGGAAAAGAGGCCAGTACTAGGTGTGTGCTGGGGCCTCCCTTACCTCCTGACGTGCCCCTGAAGTGAGCAGCTGCAGGAAAACGGGAGGACCCTGCTTGGGAGTCCTTTATGTCCTCCAAAAAGGTCTATTGCGTTTCTAATCATTCCCAGCCCCGCATTATTTTGCTTTTAGGAAGAAGAGGGTGTTTTAAGGAAAGGACTGCGTGGTTCGGAGGGGAAGGTTACTGAAAACACATTGCAAAACCTTCTCAAAATGAGATCACATCTGGTGACCTACGACTAGAACAAGCTTTGCTCGTTAATCACCACACAGTAGCTCCACACAGAACTAAAGGCACAGGAGGTGGCTGCCCGTTTGTTTTGAGTAGGCCGAGGTGATCAGACCGGGACTCCGGGATCTGCCCACCCAGCGAGAGACTGGCTCGCTGAACCCTGGTTAAGGCCCCGTGGAAAGGAACAAGCCATGAAACACTCAACAATGGAATTAAATAGTTGGATTCTTTAACTTTCTTGCTTGGGCTCTAATTTTTCCTCTGCCAAAGTCAAGTGGAGGCTTAACACTGCAAGTTTTGACTTTGCTCAGCTTTACATATTAACAAATGAGCCTGAGTCAGCAATGCCTCAAGTCGTGAATGACAGATGAGCCTTGGGATTGCCTGCCCTCTGTGATCCCGCTCCTTGGGCAGCGAGCTTATCGCTGGCTTCATACCTCCAGAAAAACTGAGGGATACCATGATGGAGCCGATCCATCCAGTTTCCTCTGAGGTGCTTTCAAATTCTTCTTGAAAAACCACAAAGAAAACTGCAAAAGTCTTGATCATTCCGAGCACAAACACGTTTACCTAAAAGCAGATCAGAGTCCCAGTCAGGTGGTGAGCGAGCCATTACAGAGGTTACAACCACTCAAGGTTCTGATTCCCCTGGCATTTACCAGGTCGCTGGGCAATTCCTCGTACATTTGATATTTTGTGGGGTGGTCCTCCCCTAAGGGTTTCTCTCAGCACTTTACATGAAAGTGTCTCAGCTGTGGAATAGGTGTGTCGCTATTGTAGTAGAGATCAGGAAATTGAGGTTTAGAGAGCTTGAAAGTTGAAGGCGGAGGCGCTGGAGCTGAGATTTGAACCTGGAGAGACTGACTCCAGACCAACCACTACCCTGCTGTTGTGTTACAATGACGTGAAACGAAGCCAAGTCCACCTGCCTTTGTGAGAGAAGCGTGCTGGGCCTAAAGATGAACTGTTCCTATCCGTCCTTAGGTTAGCTTTGCTTTCATTCAGCTCTTGATGAGTACCCCGCCTCACTTCACATATAAATACGGTAACTATATAATTTATCCAAATTGAAACACTTCTGAGAGCCTACGAGACCGCCGTTAAGTTGTGGCCAGGGGAACAAGAGTAAACCCGGGGTTTACCTGGTTGGGTCACGTGCCCTTTTTCTTGTTCCCCACCTAACCCTCCTTACCTGCACCACCTCCCCCCTCCACTAGGAGGAGCACTCTGAGGACAGGTTTTCTTTGGTGCTCACATTTGTTTCTTGGAACTCTGACTAGCCTGGGGCAGTGAAGAGCTGGGCTCAGGAGGGAGGAACTGGAAGGGAAGCCACCTATTCAGATTCCGCAGGCACTCTGTCCCAGGGACTTCCTAGCTTCCTATTTCTTTTTGTCAGTGCCCTTAGTTTTTCAAGGTGACTTTCTCTGCTCTCAGTCTGGCCATGCATTACCTAAGAATCACAGACCCTGCTCCAGCTGGTGTGGCTCAGTGGATTGAGTGCTAGCCTGCGAAACAAAACGTCACTGGTTTGATTCCCACTCAGGGAACATATCTGGGTTGCAGGACAGGTCCCCAGTAGGGGGCATGTGAGAGGCAACCAATTGATATATCTCTCATATATTAATGTTTCTTTCCCTCTCTCCCGTCCTTCCCCCTTTAAAAATAAAAATAAAAATCACAGACTCTGAGTTCTCTGATTTCACTTTCTCTGTCCACCTACTGAAAAGTCCCCCTTGGGTTTCTGTATTCATCTCGCTTTATCTTATATCTGCCCCCATAGGCAGTCATTCACGCTCCCAGTTTTCATTGCCACCCATGGCACCCACGGGATGGTGGCGTAGAAGTTACTATTCTGCAGAGTCAGCCTCCTCGGCCTGCTCCTGGCTCCACTTCTCCCAGCCTGTGACCTTAGGCAAACTCTTTCACGGAAGTTAAGCTTCCTCTTTTGTAAAGCTGAGGTGAAGTGAAGATTAGCTAGCTCAGGACTGTGAAGATTGAGAAAGTTCTCATAAAGTACTTAATACTTTATTCTGGGGGTAAACCCTGACACACCCATCATACATTGAAAATGTCCTTACTTGAAGATGCATTGAAAGCACCTAACCTACTGAACATCATCGCTTAGGCTACCTTACAGGTATGTCAGAACACCTACAGTTGGCCCTGGCTGGTGTGGCTCAGTGGATTGAGCGCAGGCTGGGAACCAGAGGGTCCCGGTTTGATTCCCCGTCAGGGCACATGCCTGGGTTGCGGGCCAGGTCCCCAGTGAGGGCCATGTGAGAGGTAACCATACATTGCTGTTTCTCTCCCTCTCTGTCTCCCTCCCTTCCCCTCTCTCTAAAAATAAATAAAATCTTTAAAAAAAAAAAAAAGAACACCTACAGTTGGGCAAAACCATCTAACACAAAGACTATTTCACAACAAAACATTGCGTTATCTTATAACTTATTTGTTGCTTTTGCACCTTGAAAAGTCGAAAAATCATTAGCTCAAACCGTCGTCATTCGGGGATCATCAAGTAGCGCTGTATAGGCAAACTACTCACTACTATTGTATTATCTTGTGCGACCAGTGTCCTTCCCCAAGAGTTTCAGACTCAGAACTATTACCATATCTCTCCAAGGCAAGGCCACTCATCTCAAACGAAAACCTTGCCCTTGCCCCAGGCCCATTTTTCCACACACTCAGCCAAGTCAGAACCTGAGGACTCTCAGCCACCTCATCCCTTAACCCTTAACCCCTACCTGCTCAGGAACCAAGACCTGCCCCTTCCATCCCCAGCTAGATTCTTTTTTTTTTTAAAGATTTATTTTTTTAGAGAAAGGGGAAGGGAGGGAGAAAGAGGGAGAGAAACAGCAATGTATGGTTGCCTCCCACATGGCCCTCACTGGGGACCTGGCCCACAACCCAGGCATGTGCCCTGACTGGGAATCGAACTGGAACCCTTTGGTTCCCAGCCCACGCTCAATCCACTGAGCCACACCAGCCAGGGCCCAGCTAGACTCTTATTTCGGACTAGTATCATCTTTCATCTGCAGTCAGGGACCAGGACTCAGGCCGCCAGAGTTGGGGGTGGTGAACAGACAGTCTCTCTTTTTTTTTTAAGAGGACTTTTTTTCTTTTTTAAGATTTTATTTATTTTTAGAGAGAGGAGAAGGGAGGGAGACAGAGAGGGAGAGAAACATCAATGTGTGGTTGCCTCTCACATGGCCCTCACTGGGGACCTGGCCCACAACCCAGGCATGTGCCCTGAGTGGGAATCGAACCAGTGAGCCTTTGGTTCCCAGCCCGCCCTCAATCCACTGAGCTACCAGCCAGGGCCGGTCTCTTAATATATTTTCCCCATTCTGATGTTGGTAGAAGCTCCTAATGCTTCATGATGTAGAGTGAACAATGCTGTGGACACCGGGGCCATGTATTCTGAGCGAACGATATTTTATCAGGCCCTCAGCTGGTAGCCAGAGTTCCCAAAGGTGTTCCTATCAGGCAGTGGGGCTGGGGGGCCTGCTAGAACCTCGAAGGCCCCAGCTTGTTTCTGCCACTTCGGAGCACACAGTGGTGACTGCGCCCTGTCATCAGCCAGGAACGCTCGAATGAGGCGCCATTCCAGAAAATGTCCTTCCTCTTTTTCTGTGGACATGGGTTCTAGGCTGGCATCCAAAGGGGGCTGGCTTCCGCCCCCTAAATCCGGCTAGCCCCTGGCTACCCCCCGCCCTCCACCCAATTCCAAACCTGTCCTCTCTGTCCCGTCTTTGCAGTCCGGACACAGCAGCAGTGAGTGGACATGACTTGTCTCTGATGCCCGAGTCTGCATCTTCCACTGCGGATGCCAAGAGAGCCGCGGTCCGCCTTGGCATCCACCCTGCCTCTCTTCCCTAACTCGTAACCTTCCAACTTCGTTCCTGTTCCACTCAAAAATATTTAACAACATTTCTCCAAGGTCTGGATTTCCCCTTATTTAAACAGACTAGATACATCTGCATTCACCCCATGCTTTGGACCATCGTGGCTGGGGTTCAGTCCTTTCCTGGGACCCACATCAGACGTCCTCAACAGGCTCCCCGCAACACAAAGGCTCCTAGAAGTTGCCCTGCGGCTGACCCAGCCCTGTCATTTCCTCCACCCCCACTCCACCCCATAAGAACTTCTTCACCCAGGTCATTTTAATTAGCATATTGTCTTGGGGCTGGGTCGGCCACAGGGGCCGATTTTGAATACAGAGCATCAGGCTTTGTCAGAGATTGTTTAATAGCATATTTCCGACCCCTGGGGTCCCTCACTAGCCTCACTTAGCTCTTCCTGACCTTTACAGACAAGCTGAAGAGGAGTCAGGGTGTCTCCACTTCCTGTCTCCCCAGCGCCCTCCTGGACTGGCTCTCATCCAGGTTAGCAGAGACTTTCCCGTGGTTCCGCGAAGAGCCCATTGTCATTTCTATGCTACCCGACTTCTCAGCAGCATCTGCCCCTCATTCTCTCTGGGACATTTCTGCCTCTGCTTCTGTGACACTGCATTTCTGGATCTCGATGACTCTGGCTGCTTCTGGGTTTCCTCTGTGGGTGACTCCATCCATCCTCTAGACATCGATGTCCCCAAGAGGTAGTTGCTCTTCGCTGCTCTTCCCCTCTCCCTGGCGATTTGACCCACCCCGCCCCATGGTTGAAATCCCCAGGGATGCCAATGACTCACAATTTCAGGGTGCAGATCTGTGCCCCACATGCACAGACTGTGCTACACCCATTGGTTGTGCCACATGTCCCCCAGACTGTCCAAAATCAAGCCACGCAAGCCACCTGCTGATTCCCCGCTTTGGCCTATGTCCCCCAGCTCAGTGAAGGGCACCGTCACTCTCCAAACTGCCTGGAGCCAACAACCGGGGCTCCCTCTCTCCCCGAACTTCAGTTATGCGCCAAGCCTTGTAAATCTACCTCCTCAATATCGCTCAGATCTGTACTCTCTCTATGCCCACGGCTACTTCCCGTAATTTATGGCTGTAACTCACCTGGATTATTGCGACATCCCTCCCCTGGACCTTCCTGCCTCCAGGCCTGTTCCCCAGCTGTCCATTATACCCCCTGCAGCCAGAGCTGTTTTCCAGGGAAGCACGTCTGATTCCATCACTCTCCTGCTTCATTTTATTAGCTCTTCAAAATAAAAACCCAGGTTCTTAACATGTTATACGAGTCTCCTGCCCATCTCTCCAATTCCAGCATTTACCGCCTTCCGTCTTGTTTATTCACAAGTCTGTCCATTGGTCCTCCATACCCCCACCCACAGGTATTTATTAAGTGCCTACTGGGTTCCAGGCTATTTACTAGGGCCTGGGCTTACGGTGGCAAGCTACATGGTCCCCGTCTCATGCAACATTCAGTCCCGTGAGACAGGCAACACTGAAAACGGTCATGCTGGTATATAAAGTGTGGCAACTTAGAACGAGCCCTTTTTCTAAAATGCGGGGAGCCCCCATAGAACATTTCATCTGATTTTCAGGAGCTCGTCGATTGCAGAGAACGATACTTGTAATGAATGCCGTCACCAGTGCAGGGTCATCTGAGTCCACAGCACCGGTGCAGGCGGTTAGCCGGAGTTCGCTATAAACCTTTTGAGGACCTAGTTTGTTCTTTATGTTTTTATAAGCAGATCACAGCACCCCAAAATGGGACATGGTTTATTAATCAGGTTATGAGGCTATTTTTCTTACCTGCAACTAAATCGGTTAAAGAACTCCCTATCCCCAGAGGATAATGTAGGAAAAGCTGGGGTGGTTACTGGGGAGGAAGGTGGGAGATCCTCACCAACGGTGCCGGCTCTGCAAAGCCTGTGCTTCGGGAGCTGACCCAGTTCGGGAAGGGCTCAGACTTAGGGCGCCCTTCGCTTGTTACTAGGACCCCGGAGGTTCCACATTCTTTGGTCATGAGGCTAATGTTCCACCAGCGTTTATCCGGTTAGGAGTTTGTATTACCTAAGTCCAGGCAGGGACCTCTGCCCTATTTTGCCTTCTCTGGCACCAGGGCAGAGGTGTGTGTTTCCCATCATCCTGTGCTGTCCACACTGCGGACTACAGGACATTTGTAGTCACCAGGACCTGCGCTCCCCTCCCCGTGAGCTACTGCAGGGCTGGGGCTGGGCTGGTGTGGGAGCTATCTGGAGGGAAAGGGTCTCTGTGTGATTTGGGGACCCAAGAGGGACTGTGGAGCTAATGCCACTCTGCAGGGCTGTTTGGGGCAGAGCTGTGATGGGATCCGTCGATACTCTAGCATGGAGGTCAATGCTGAACCGTCAGAGTGCCGCTCTTAACCCTGAGAGCTTTTGGGAGGATGAGGGCGAGAAGCTCATTAAAAAAAACTAGTGCCACCTGGCTGGTGTAGCTCAGTGGATTGAGCGCGGGCTGGGAACCAGAGGGTCCCGGTTCGATTCCCAGTCGGGGCACATTCCTGGGTTGCAGGCCAGGTCCCCAGTGAGGGCCATGTGAGAGGCAACCATACGTTGCTCTTTCTCCTTCCCTTCTCCTCTCTCTGAAAATAAATAAATAACATCTTTTTTAAAAAAAAAACTAGTGCCCAGTCCAGTTGCTTATGGATGAAGAGAAAAATTAGGCTGCCATTTCAGAATCTGCAATCCTGTCCCTTTCCACACATATGAGGAACACACACCCGGGCCCAGTTCTGGCATTTGTAGTGGCTGGTGGGGAAGGGGTGGGAGGCGGGTAGCAGGCAGGACAGAGAGGGGACTGGCCCATCCCCATGAGGGAAGGAGGTAGCCGCCAGCCATCCCTGTGGGCTGGGCTGCACTGGCGACCCCACCCTGAAAACACTTTCTCGCACTTCCCAGTGCTGCTTCTGGGGAGGTTCAATGCATCATGGTCCCCAAACCCAACTGCCTGCTGTGCAGCCAGCGCAGAGCTGTTGGTGGCAATTGGAGGGGAGGAGGACACCAGGTGGAAAGACCACTCCAGGTGGACAACATCAGCCTTCCCGGCTCCCTGAGGGCTGCTGACTTGAGTGACCATGGGCAATTTCTGGCCTCGCTCTGCCCCCCTTTCCGTTCAAATGCCAAGGATTTCAGAGTGATCTTGTGGGGCCACTCGGAGCCTTTCCCCAGAGCGCTGTCTTTTCGGCCGTAGGAGAAGGAAAGCAAATTCTTACCAGGAAGAAGTGGAACACCACCATCCATCCCCAGCCTCCGTCCAGGGGCCTGGTGTAAGGAGATGCCTTCCCTGCCCTCCTGGGCATGGCGCTGTGTCCGTTTGAAGTGCAGAAGATCCCTGCAACGAACCCAAGATGTAGCTGTTCCAGTTGGCAAGAAACAGATCAAAACGATTAAACTTTATGTTCCTCTGTGGTATAAAGCCACTTGTACCGGAATTTTTTTTATTAGCCTACCCGCTTTAAAAATAGATGGTTTCCTCTTGTTCTAAAAGTTGTTCATTGACTTTCTAACCTCACAAATGCATGCAGGACTTTGGACCACCTTTGGGGACTTCTCTGCAGGTCTGAGGTCTGGCGTCAGCTGGCAAGTTCACGCAGCTTGAGAGTTCCCTCAAAGCATGTCCTTAGCTAAGTGTAAAGTCTGCTGGGTTCAAATGACCCTGATCCCTGCTTATTCTGTAATCCCAGTGCAGGCGGAATCCTGGGAGAAGGAAGAGAAAGCTAATGATAGGCTGTGATTTGAGGGACTTCGAAGCCACCGCAGAAAAATCTCTACCACTAGTTTGAATGGCAGCAAGATGACTACTCAGTTTATCTCAGGCAGGAATTTCAAAGGGATTAACCGCAAAGCCTGATCTCCCCGATGGTGGGGGTGGCCGCTCCAGGCACTGTCCTCTGAGTCCTCTGGGTGAGCTGTCGATGTAGGGAAATAAAAAGGGTGGGTGCCTCGGGTTTAGGAATTCCACTTACAAAGCACTTGCTACAAATGAAAATATTCCAAGGGACTAAATAGACATAACAATGAAATGCAGTGACTTCCTTGGATGGGCCCTGGACCAGGAAAAAAGTGGTGAAGGACTTTGGGAAATTAGTTGGAGAAGTTTGAACATGGACTGCGTAGCAAAGTTAAGTCTCTTGGGTGTGACGGTCTTGTGCTTCTGCAGAATGTGCTACTAAGTATTCAGGAGTGAAGTGTCATAGTCTGCTACCTTCTCCCAAACGATATAAAGAGAAATAGTGAAAAAGAAAATGTGGACGTTCTGAGGAAGGGGTCCAGCATTCTTTATTTCCCGCTGTCAGGCTGGCAGAGGGGCTGTTTCTCATGGGAAAGGAGGATCCACTGGCCGGGCACGTGGGATGGCCACGTGGTGAGCAGGCTGGGCTGGGACAAGCTGGTGGATCGTTGAAAACATTCTAGAAAACCAACCCCAACACACAATCCTATCCTTGTCTCACCTTTGATGTGGTGCGCAGCAAAGGAATCCTCCACAAGGACACTCTGGGAAGAAGAATAAACTCTGCCGTTTTCTAGAATGTTCCTCTTTCTCTCAGGCCGTTCATTACGCAGCGCTATGAAAACAAGCGAGCATTGCAAGAGTCCAGGACGTGAGAGCAAAGGTTGGCGCCCCGGCCGGTGGACTTTACTTCCTGAGGAGGCTTCGCTCAGTCCTGACGCGGCCCAGGGCCCTCCCACCACCCACCCTGACTCGGTGGTAGAGGGTTTCACCGTAGGCCCAAAAGCCAGCATCGGAGTGAAAAATGAAGCAGAAAATCCGAGTTGCTCATTACAGAGGTGGCTCTGGGGCTGTGGTGGCCTGTCGGAGCAAACCCAGATCTCGGCCTGCAAACGCTGCAAGGGGGAGAAACCTGAGTCTAAGCACAGGCAACCACAAACAGCCACCCAGGCCTGAAGCGGCAGCCAGTCAGTCATTTCCCTGCTTTGGCTCTCCCTTTTCTCTGTAAAAGCCTCTCCCCAAGCTGCCGGTGGGGTGCTTTGAACCAAGTCCTAACTACATCTGGTTTGGTGCTGCTTGATTCAATTCAAATTGAATTTTGCTCAAATAAATTCCTTCAAGTTTTTTTTTTTTTTTTTTTAAGATTTTATTTATTTTTAGACAGAGGGGATGGGAGGGAGAGGGAGAGAAACATCAATATGTGGTTGCCTCTTACGCGCCCCCTACTGGGGGCCTGGCCAACGCATGCATGTGCCCTAGACTAGGAATTGAACCGGTGACCCTTTGGTTTGCAGGCTGGCTGAGCCACACCAGCCAGGGCCAATTCCTTTCAGTTTTAATATGCCTCAGTTTACTTCTTAACACTGTGCTCAAGGCACAGAACAGGACCCGAGGACTCTGACACCTGTGCCTCTGCTGTTCCTTGGGGATCTCGGGGACCTTGGGCCCTCCGTGTTTCCCAGGAGGAGACACGCCCCCTCCCAGAGTGGCAGGTTCATTTCCTGGGCTGCAACTGGCCATGCTCAGGAAGTTCAGCCCATTTGTGTGGCCTTTCGTGTATTGACAAAAGAAAGGACCTGGGGAGTAAGCTGGAGTTCTGTCACAGAGTGAACCTGTGGGGGCCCAGGTACTGCCACCGAAGCAGGCCCCCTTCCCCAGGGTCTTTCTGTACTGTGGTTCTTTGCCCACTGCCCTTAGGAACTGTGGCTCTCAATGCCAGAGTTTGGTAAAAAGGAAAGGAACTGTTTATTCAGAAGTTACACAGGTTTAGAGTAATGGTGGAATGTTGCTGTTAAAAATCTCAAAGTCCCTTAAAACATCCACAAACACACACGCAGTCGTGCCTTCTCCGCTTTGCCCAGTCAGGCCAGACAGGGGCGCCGCATCTCAGGAAAATAAACAGAGGTCTGTAGCTCGGCCAGACTCCCGGTTCCTCCCAGTCGTCCGAGCTGGGCTGGCAGGTCTCCCACGGTTACCAGCACCATCAGCTGTGTCGCCGCAATCTCCAGTTCTCAATCCAAACCCACGTGGCACCTCCTCATGGCCCAGCAGCGAGAGTCCTTGACCCCTTTTCTTCCTGTAGGGTCTCCCGTTGTCCCCGTCCCACACTGTCTCCCGTTCCTCGTGGCGGCCGCCTTCAGTTTCAACCCCAGCCTGCAACCTCCTCCGCAGCCCCATTTCCTCCTCCCACAACCGGCTACACCTGCCAGCACTCCCACGCTTTCTGCGTTTCTGGGCTGCCACAGTGAGTCCGGGCAGGCGTGGCCCCGTGGCGTGGAGAGAACCATCTCCAACCATCTCCAAGCTCCCACGCAGGTGTGATAAGGGGAGGTGCCTCCCAGTCACATCCTGGGTTTAAGTACTGAATACCTTCTGACTCCTCTCAGGCTGGAAGCTGGCCTGCGGTGGATATGCAAAATAACCGTTTTGCCTATAGATACGACTAGTTTGCTGTTATTGATATGCAAAGTAACTCTCTGAGGCCCTGCTCCAGGTCTCCCTACACCCAGCGGGGGTGGGGGGCGGATATCCTCTATTCTCGGACACACCAAGTTCTAGACACCATTACAAATTCCCCTTTGGGGGGCTCTGGGGGCCTCCCTGCCTACACCTCGTTACAGTTCCAGGCCCCATTTTTAATTGCTGGGTTTTTTTTTTTAAAGATTTTATTTATTTATTTTTAGAGAGAGGGGAAGGGAGGGAGAAAGAGAGGGAGAGAAACAGCAATGTATGGTTGCCTCTCACATGGCCCTCACTGGGGACCTGGCCCGCAACCCAGGCATGTGCCCTGATGGGGAATTGAACCGGGACCATTTGGTTCAAAGCCCGCGTTCAATCCACTGAGCTACACCAGCCGGGTAATTGCTGTTTTTTACACTTGATAACCTGACTGCCAAACACCTCCCAGAGAAGGTGTATCCTTGAAATTTAGTGAAACTTTTTCCTTATTGCATTTTGGAAATGGGTAAGGTTGAGTCTCTGGGAAAACTACTAGGATGATTCAGCTTTCTCATTCCATTTCCCTCTTCTGTTCCACCTTCTACCTCAAAAAAAAAAAAGGCAACAGGAAATTGCCTTTCATCTCCCTGCACCAGCATCCAAGGTTTCAAACCAGAGTGTTTTCTAGGCCAAAGTGTTTTTTTCTTGTTTTCGCTGGAAAGTCTGCACATATTTACGCATGTTCCTTTTCACTTATTTTATTTTTTTAAAATCCTTACCCACGGACATTTTTTTCATTGCTCTTAGAGAGAGGGAGGGAGAGAAACATCAATTCGAGGGAGAAGCATCAATTGGTTGTCTCCCATACACTCCCGAACCGGGGATCGAACCTGCAACCAAGGTGTGGGACACTTAGCCTTTTGGTTTTGGGACGATGCTGCAACCACCTGAGCCACAATGGCCAGGGCGATACATGGTCTTTTTTGAAAAGTAAGAGGCTTCTCAGGCTCTTAACACCAGACTCTCTGATACTTTTTTAAAAAAGATTTTATTTATTTTTATTTATTTTAAGAATTTATTTATTTTTAGACAGAAAGGAAGGGAGGGAGAAAGAGAGGGAGAGAAACATCAATATGTGGTTGCCTCTCACGTGGCCCCCACTGGGGACCTGGCCCGCAACCTAGGCATGTGTCCTGACTGGGAATCGAACCAGCTCCCAGCCAGCGCTCAATCCACTGAGCTACACCAGCCAGGGCACAAATGGTTCTTATTAATCAGGTGGGGCCTAATATCAAGAGCCAAGGACCCTGAAGCCACCATCAAGATAGCAACATTTTGGTATCTGTACCCATTTGACTTCATAAAGCTTATAGGGTCTTTAACTAAACACAACTCCCTTCGCCTCTAATCTTTTTTTCTTTTCTTTTTAAAAGATTTTATTTATTTTTTGGAGAGGGGGGTAGGGAGGGAGAGAAACATCAGTGTGTGTTTGCCTCTTGAGTGCCCCTTACTGGCCTGCAACCCAGGCCTGTGCTCTGACTGGGAATTGAACTGGTGACCCTTTGCTTTGCAGTCCAGTGCTCAATCCACTGAGCCACACCAGCCAGGGCATCTTTTTTTCTTTTTAAAGATTCTATTTATTCATCTTCAGAGAGGGGGGGCAGGCAGGGAGAAAGAAAGGGAGAGAAACATCTATGTGAGAACATTGGTGGGTTGAGAGACATCGATTGGTTGCCTCTTGCATGTCCCCAGCTGGGGACCTGGCCCACAACCCAGACTTGTGCCCTGACCTAGAATCGAACTGGCGACCTTTTGCTTTGCAGGATGTGTCCCAGCCCACTGAGCCACATGGGTCAGGGCCCCTTAACCTCTACCCTTCTAACTCTTGGCCTGAAAGCTATTCAGCAAGAATTGCAGCTTGATTTCCTAAGTCACCACAATTACCCTCACTCCACTGTCAAATACAGCCCACGGATAACTTCCAGCATTTAGGGCCGCAGAGTAGCATGCAGCACTACCATGCAGAATTAGATTTTATTTGTGGTTGGATCTTTCCCTGTCCTCGCTCCACCTTGGTGCAGAGAAGAGGTATCACAGCCGCCTGACTCCTGTCCCGTGCAAGGCTTGTTTCAACGTGGCCTTTCGGCTGGCACCTGGGAGTTTAGATTTTGGGAGGGTTTCCATCATTCCCTAAATTGTAAGATTAGGTCACTGTGCTAAACTATCTTGCAAACAATATGGTTTATATCAAACACTTCCTTTCCTTTTGGGAGTCTAGAACTTTGAGCAAATTGCAGGGACAGGGTGCCTAAGTGATTGACTCCAACAGAAAACCTTGGAGATTTATGGCGGGGGGAGGGGAGGGGGAGGGAGAAGAGAATGACTTGCTCTAAGGAATTGGCTCATGACCATGGAGGCTGGGAAGTCCAGGACTTGCAGTCTGGTGGCGCAGTTCCAGTCTGAGCCTCAGTCCAAATGCGGAAGACCGTGTCCCAGCTTGAAGACAGGCAGGCAGCGACGAGAATTCTCCCTCCCTCACCTTCAGTTCTGCTCAGGCCTCAGTGGATTGGAGGAGGCCCATCACACGGAGGAGGGCCATTTACTTAGTTAGTCTGATTCAAATGTTAATCTCATCCAGAAACTCTGGCAGAGTCAGACACAGACATGATATTTAACAAATATCTGGAGACCCCAAGGCCCAGTCGACACAAAATTAACCCTCACTGGAGTGGTCTTCAGAAAGCCCCCTACAATCCTCCTTCGGCTTTACCTCTGTACAGACTGAAGATCAGCCATTTCCAGCCCTGACCTCTCTCCAGCTCAAGTCTTACAGTTTCATCGGCAGAACTGGGTGCGCTACCTCCTACCTCAACCGGCAGGAATAAACGAGAAAGTTCATTTATTCGTGTCATTCAATAACGTGGCCTCCTACGTGCCAGGCGCTGTGCTGGACAGAGGGGCGTGTGTAGGCAGAGGGCGGCATGAGACGGGCACAAGGTGGGCTGGATCACGTGGTAAGAGCACCGGGAGGTCCCTGGAGGGAGGTCAGCACTGTGCGTGGTATGTAAGGAGCGCCCAACGTGTTTGTTAGTTACTGAGCGCTGAGGAGGTCCCATCAGAATTTGTCTCGACAAGACTAAACTCAAACCCCGTCTTTTCCTTGTCATCCTTCCCGAGCTGCCTTCTAAGGCACCCAGTTCTCATCTTCCAGACTAGACAGTTCAATTATCTTTAATCGTCCTTTTTTTTTAAAAGATTTTTATTTTTTTAGAGAGGGGGAAACATCACTGTGTGGTTGCCTCTCGTGCGCCCCCTACTGGGGACCCAGCCGGCAACCCAGGCGTGTGCCTTGACTGGGAACCCAACCTACAAACCCTCGCTTTGCAGGCCAGTGCCTGACCACTGAGCCACACCAGCTGGGGCCCCTTTTATTCCTTCTTCCAACTTGTCTACAGCCTCTAGTACTTGATTCTGAGCTCCTTTATTTCACAGAGCCTATTTCTTCCTAAAATGGGGCTACTACCTCAAATAATTAAGATTAAAGGCAGTAAATGCGTGTGTACTGCGTAGCATGTATCTAGCATGTAGCAAAAACTCACTGAAGGTCAGCTACCATTACTTTGTCCTGGGAATTGGAGATACATGGATAAACAAGAGGAAGTTTTTCTCCTCGAAAAAAATAAGCCCAGTCCACCTCAGATTAACTTGAAAGCTCAACTTTGACTCTCACCTGTTCCAAGCCCCATTTTTCTAACAGGATAAGGCCTAGGAATCTTTTTTTAAAAAAAAAGCAAATATTCCAGTCCCTTGAGGTGGCTGCCCTACCTTCCAGCTTTTCCACCTCCTCCACCACAGACCAAACTGAAGCATTCAGTATCACACACATATTCCTTTTGGTTTATCACCTGTCTTTGCCATGGCCACTCCCTCCGCCTGGAGAGGCCGTACCACAAACGCCCCCTTGTTATGTCTATCTACTCTGCGGGGGTTTACTCCGTGCCCACCGTGTGCTAGGGCTGTTCCAGGGCTTGGAGCACACCTGGGAACAAGACCAAGCTCCTGCCCCAAAGTGTCTCAGCTAGTGCGGCAGACAGGCGATGAGACAAACACGCCCTGCACGTCAGGTACTGGGGACGGCGGGGAAGGCCACGTGCACGCACACTCCTCCTTCCACAGGCTGAGCTCAAGGCTGGAGCCACGTCTCACTCCCGACCTCTGCATCTTCGCATGGCACTTTCTACTGGTAGACACTTGCTATTTCTGAGTAATAGTAAGGCTCTGGAGATTTTTTTCAAACTGTCCAATCTGAAATTGCTCAACAGCAACAGAAGCTGTATGCAAATTCAACGAGATCTTTCGTGCCTGCTGGGGAACCAATCTGCTGAGAACTAGAGAGGCCGAAGAGCAGATAACTGTCTGCACTTTCCAATGGTTTTCCCTCTGGCCACTTTCCACAGCAGTCTGGCCGTGGAGAGTACAGGTCAGAGGCTGACTCCCAAGTCCACGTGGGGACTGCTAACCTCTTAGCCTCACAAAATGGGCGAAGACGAGGACCTACCACGGAGTTATCAATGAGAATTCAGTGAGTTCCTAGCATATAGTAAGTACTTAGTGACATTAGTCATTTTATTTTTATTACGGGGTAGGAATATGCTAAATTTAAATATCCATGGGTGGGGGTTGGTTCGGGGATGGAGGGACTGAGCAAAAAAGAAAAAGGACTCATGGACAACAGTGTGGTAATTGTGGGGGGAGGGGGGATAGGGGATTGACTAAATGGTAAAGGAAAAATACAATAAAAATGAATTAAAAATAAGTAAGTAACAATCCACGGGCACTTTGGTGAGAATGTATGTATTTCAGAAAGCCTCTGAAAGAAAAAGAGAGTAATCTGGAGCAAAGACCTTTTTAAAAAAAATTACAGTTTGGTAATTGTAAATATGAACACTTGGCAAGAGTTTTAAAGAATCCAGAAAAGACCCAAGCTTTCTTCCAGCCACATTTATTGAACATAACAAAATTCTATGTACAAGATCACCTGCACCTGCTGCTGCGAAACAAGGTCCTTTCTTCCGGATATTTTGATAAAATCAGCCCACAGAGCGGCAACCAGCCACTTACCCTGAACTTAGCACAAAAGGGCCCAAAGCACATCCGGCGAGCAGCCTAACCACCACAGCTGGCCCAGCGTGTGAGGCAAGTCACACGGAGAGGCCAGACCCGTGACAGGCGGCGGCAGGCTGCCGACGCGTCAGGAGGCCATCTTGTGCACCGCCACGGTGATGCTGTCGTGCTTCTGGATCATGATGTTCCTGAAAGGCAGAGCGCGAGACGTTCGCTAAGTTGTCCCAAGGGGGAGTCGGTGGAAGGTTAAAGATGAAGCTTGGTTCAGGACACAACTAAAAAAATACTTAGCATTTTTCTTTTCCTTCTTTTCTTAAAGAAGATTTTATTTATTTTTAGAGTGAGGGGAAGGGAGGGAGAGAAACATCGATGTGCAATAGATACTTTGATCAGCTGCCTCTTGTGTGCCCCCAACTGGGGACCTGGTGTGCAACCCAGGCACGCACCCTGACTGGGAATCGAACCAGCGACCTTTGGTTCACAGGTCGGCACACAACCCACTGAGCCACACCAGTCAGGGCAGCATTTTTCGATGTATAAAAGCAATATATGAACACTACAAAACATTTGGGAAATACAGAAAAGAATAAACTATAAAAATGAAATGAATCCTACACCCAACCACTCCTGGTTTTATCTGCATGTATACTATTACACATTTTTCCTCTTTTCACAAAACTGCGGTGACACCGTGTGTGTCTACTGTACCCTGCTGGCGCAGCTGGAAGGGCTATAACAGTCCCATTACTACAGACGTAGTTTCTGTTCTCTGATTGGTCTCCCCCTACTTTCCTTTTCTCGTGGTGGACTGACAGTCCGTGACAATGCTTCCTCTGTGTGAGCATCGCTGTCATCTGAAAGCACACGGGCTTCAGAGACCAGTCTGCCTGCGCTCCGCGGGGCGCAGACCCCCGAGAGCCCTCTGAGCGAAGAATCCCCGAGGAACACAGGACAGGCCTGGTCAGGCTTCCCAGGGACTTTCTGACTAGAAAGGAAAGGAAGGGAAGGGACCCGCTGACTCCTACTCACCCATTATCTGACTCTAGACACACCACAGGAATATCGGTGGGGTCTGAGGTCAGCTTAGCTGCTTGCTGCGCCAGGACAGAGATCACCCCTGCGTGCTCATCCGACAGGGTCCCGCGGCCTGGAAGACAGAGGACAGCGTGTCACTCCGGCTGCCCTAACGTGAGTGCAGGGCTGCAGCAGTCCCTGCCACCGGATCGTTCACAAAGAGTTCTAGGTCTCCTAAGTTAGCACCTGACGTGAAGTGATTCTGCTCTGGTGTGCTCAGCTGGCTACATCAGTGAGAAAGCCAGAATTCAGTTCTCGAATTAATAAAGCCATAACCGACACTCAGTTCCCATCCCCATCTCTAAATACTTTTTCAAGCATACAAGGAAGCTGTAATTCAAGTCAACCTGAAAGCCATAAATTCACTTTATAGGAACCTTGCTGAAACCAGCAAGAGAGTCAGAAGTGAGATCCACAAAAAGCAGCCGGCAAGGGCAAGAGACTTGTTGAAATGAGTTCCTCCTGTGAAATCTCATTCCCCTTTACTGAGCTCAGCCTCCAAGAGTACGAAAGTCTTTACTCGGGGGCTCCACCGGGAGACCGCCTCCACAGCCCGCGTGGGCAGCCTGTGAGCAATCAGTTCCGCCAGAACAAGCTGGCTGCGTTCCAGCGTCAACAGAATTGTCTTTTTATTGTTTGTCTCGGCCTGTAAATAATAACTAAATCGCGGGCAGCAGGTACCAAAAAGGAATGACTAACTTCACGATACATCTGTGCTGAGAACCAGAAAATTAGGAAAGTCCCCTAGGAAGAAATGACAGAACGTTCCTCCCCAAAGGTTGAGTGAACACCCTGCTATGTGCTGATTATAGACTGTTTAGTTTTGAAATTTTTCCACTTAGGCAAGCATAATCGTTGTATACCCCACCCTTCCCGCGCGCGCCAACTCTGTAGCCAATCGCTAACCGCCAACTCTGCTTTTGTTCAAATGCTTGCTTGCTCTTGTCAAATTGCGCCAATTTCCCTATATAAGGACCTAGCTGTAAGCGTTAGGCACGACTCTCGTCTGCAGCCCTTGTGGGTGCGGTGTCTCTGGAGACACCCTGAGAGTTCGCCCCTGCGCAGGTTAAACTTGGCCAATAAAGTAACATCTTTGAACCCAGAAAGTCTCCAGCTTCTGTCCTCGCATTCGTGGCATACAACAATCTGCATGTATAACAGCAATACAAGCCTGATCTGCCCGAAACGAAGTCAGGTTAACAGGCAGGCGGCTGCGGCTGGTACAGGGATTACATGACTCAGTACACCTAATGCGCTCCGTGTGGTGCCTGGCACCCAGCAGAAGCTCAGTAAACGCGAGTCAATAATTACTATCATTATTAAACAGCAACTCAGTGAAGACAGAGGCTCAGAAAGGTGCTTTTTGGTCCAAGCAAATAAATGGAAGAGCAGGGGCTGAAGCCAGGCGTGTCCAACTCCGAAGCTCCATCTTTACTGCCTATTCACTTTGTGGGTGCAGACTGGAAAACAGAGCCCTGCAGGGCTACCGGGAAAACTGGAGAGGAGCATACGAGCCCAGCAGCATTCAATCCACACAGCTGCTGCCATCACCGGAACTCCCTTCTCCACCACTTTAAAATGAGGCAAACATTACTCTGGTGGAAACAACTGTGTCCTGCAAGGAACGTTCCTACCTTCCTAAGTACCAGATGAAGAGTTTAATGTTCTAATCTCCTTATTTGGAGGTCATCTCAACTCTCATAAAAGTAGCCACAAAGTGGCTGCGGAACAGCACGCTGCCTTGCGGTCAGCATGAAATGCGGTGCCACCCACCGAAGCTGACGGGGATACTTACAGCCCAGGTTAAGCCCTTGCGAATCTGTGCACAGGACTCCAACAATGGATGGATTCTTCATTCTAATTCCAGAAACATACGATGTGAAAAAATGAATTTCAATATCACAGCAACACACACAGGCATTCTACACACCGGGCACTGTTGCAAGTGCTAGAAACCAGTGTTTCTCAACCTTTTTTCATTGTCGCCCCCGCCCCAAAATTATCTAACTTCAATAGTTAAGCCAATTTCTCTCTGATGACAGAAAAGATTGTGTCAAGGAGCTTTGGAGGGCCACAAACATTGCAATATCTAGGATTCTGCTGCTCTCATTGAAAACGCACGCGTTAGTGTGCTCACTCACTCAAAACAACCGCTGAAACACTCAAGCAACACGGCTGCCTCCCGGAGGGGCTGGGAAGCTGAGGGGCACGGGGGCGACGGGGGTGTTTCCCTGCACGCCTTCTTATTCTGAATTGTACTAAAGGGACGTCTTTCATTTTCTTAATCACCACGTAACTGGTCACACACGGAAGGAAAACCGTGTGTGTGTTTACGTTTACACTGCAAAGCTCGTCCGCACCAGTGGCACATCCTTCCCCCAAATTAACCCATTCCCTGAACCTCGCGCAGAACGCCCCTGTCCAGGGACAATTTCAACGCGGCCGGCGGTTCAGGGCTCGGGCCGCGGAGACTCCCTCCGGAGGGAGCGTGCGGAGCCCGGCGGGACTTTAATTCCCGGTCACCAGCCCCCCGCGGCCCCAGAGCTCGATTCACCGCCGGACCCCACTGCCTGGGGGGGGGGGGGTCGCGCGGTATCCCCAAACCACCTGGCCAGCACTCACAGTTCGCCTCTTTGTCCCGCTCAAGTCCCCCCGCCGCGACTGCAGGACAGTCCGAACCGGCCGCACCACTCACGTGTCCTCTAAGTGCTGCTCCAAAGTCGCCTCCATCCCGCCAGGGGTCCGGCTTTTCCTCCTCCAGCACAGGCCGCCAGCGCTCTTCGGTCACATGACACGAGTCAGGCTCGCGCAGGACGGCGCCTCCGCAGGGACAAACTTCTCTGCGCAGCCGCCGCATTGGGAACCGGAAGCGCTCACTCGCTCCAGCTGCGGGAGCCCTGCAGAGAGGCTGCTGCCGGAGCATCAAAAGGCGCTCCGGCAGGTTTCTGGCCGGCCACTTTGTGTCAGGGATGTGACCATAGCATTCCGATTCAATCGACTCCGAAACGTCCGCCAGATTTTGTGTTAGTTTTTACCGTGATGCGGTGGTCAGGCAGGGTCTGCGCCAGGGGGTGGGTCAGGGACGGAGAAGAGACACAGGACCCTATGAAGGGGTCCACAGGTTTGGGGGGGAAACGACAGGCACATGGGGCTAGAGGACGAGGTGGAACAGGAATAAAAACCCCGCTGGGTATTAGGAAAGTGTCGGGATTTTAACCAAGACATTGGTTCTTTCTTTAGCAAGGGCTCGGGACAGCTTGGGAAAGAAGGTGGCATTTGAAAAGAAGACGGAGCAGGACAACTTAGTAACTTTAAAATTAATTATAAAGCAGTTGTAAAAAAGAAAGAAAGCCAGCCATAGTCTGCCCAGAGATGACCGTTAATCTTTTGGACAACATCCTTTCAGCCCATCGTCTTTGCAAATGTATGCTTTTAATTTTTTTTTCATTTTTAAATGCAATTGACATACATACTGGGCACACAATTCTGTAGCTGTCCCTTTTCACAGAGTTTAGCATAAATATCTTTCCACATTCGGTAAGTGTTCATTTACATCCTTTATAACACTCACAAAATATTCCATATTATAGCCGTAACTTACTGACTTAACCAGTCCCTTATTAACGTGCAGCTGGGTTGCTTGTGATTTTTGTCTGCAGTGCTTTCCTAGCTGTGTTAGTGACACTGCAGCTTCCTTAAAGTTCTAGTCTTTAAATTTTAGAAAAAAGACGGCGTTAGACAATGTAAGGAACCAGCCTGCTTCCGGCTGAAGCCCTGCCGGAGGCAGCTCGGCGCTGCAGTACTGCCCCCTTGCGGACAGGCGGTGTAAAGCTTTGCGGGGCTAGCGCTTCCCAGCTGCAGTTTGTTTTACCTCCCAGGGTGGTGACGTCCAAGAGAAATGTCCTGTGAGCGACATCTGTAATTTTAAATGATCTGGTAGCTACCCTACAAGGTAAAACAGGTGAAGTTAATTTTAATACTGTATTTTATTTATCCAATAATATGTCCAAAATATTATCATGTCAACATGTAATCAATTTAAACAATACCACTGAGATAGTTTACATCCCCTCCACACACACACCATCTAAGTCTTCAAAATCCAGTTTCTGTTTTGCACTGACAGCACATTTCAGTTCAGACTCGCCGCATTTCCAGTGCTCGATAGCCACATGGGGCTAGCGGCTGCGGGGTTGGCCACTGTGGCTCCAGGGTATCTCTGATGATCTCAAAGCCAGATCAATGATTGAAGGATTCCCAGAAGAGCTGAGGGGCACGGTTGGAGCTGTAAGGAAGGCCTCTGAAGGGGAAAGGGAGCATCAGGAGAGGGTAACCAACGGCCCAGCCGTCCTTGCCACACTGAAGAGGGAGGGAAGCGACCCCACCCCATTCCCTTTCTCTGCCCAATTTTGCTGTCTTGCCCCAGGGAGGTGGTAGCGGAGGGAGCCGGTGGGTCATCTAAGTGGGGGATGTGCCGAGGGCAGGGCTGATGGTTGCAGGAAGTGCCTGGGCCCTACGTGTGTTCTACTGTCTTCTGCTTGTGGAGTATTCGATCAGTCTCGAGGCTCAGTTTTGAGTGCTGGTAACCATTTCTGGGGTGACAGGGGAAGTCCCCCGACTCCCACATTACAGTGCTCAGCTCCCTGCATTGTCATTGTCATGTTTACTTTCCAAAGACCGGAGGAGGGGTTTCTCCAGTTTCTTCACTAGCGAATTGCAGAGCTCCGCAGGAATCCACCCAGTCGGTGCTTACTGAAGGATTTTGGTGGGTCTTTTGGGAACGGACTCTGTAAGGTAAAGAAACTTTAAGTCCCAAACTTTAACCACCTTTACCGTCTTCTTTCTCCCCTCCTGCAAAACACAATCTCTGGGAAAATGGCAATCCCAGGAGGGCCTAGCAGAGGGTGCCCACCGAGGCCACGGAAAACCCCACCCAGGCCAGAGGGTGCCAGGGGCCTGCGCTGGTAAGGCCCAGACAGGAGGCCCTGTGCTGGGGAGTGGCCTCAATCCAGACAGAGCTACAGTTGTACCCTGGCTTCACCGCTGCCTACCTGTGTGACCGCTGAGCCTCGGGGACTCATCCGGGACATGGGGGTACCCGTCACCTGCCTCATCAGGTTGTGGGAAGTTTATGTAAGAGGGGCTGGTGCATTGTGGGAGTTAGTAAATGAACTTTGCCAAACCTGAGTCAGAAGATTCAGATGGTTTCCTCCACGTGCTTACAGTCCCGGTGAGGACACACAGGAGAGACTCGCCGATGGCTCCACGAAGCAGGAGCCCAGTGACGGCCAGGGTCCTCAAGCGGGTTAGTGCTCGTGCAAGACTGAGCCCTCGGGGCTGGCCTTGCGTGGCTGCTCCCGAGCGTCGTGTGTGAATGAGATGACTAAGTAGCTTTTATTACACTTTTTTGATGCTATTAAACATTACAAAATACAGTGAGAAGAATCACCTGAAATCCTAGCCCGAACTCTAATGACGTGAATGTGAATGAGCTAAGTAGAATGGGATAGGATTTGGATTAAGGCAGCAGTGGAGAAGGCACGTCACAGATTTCACAAGAGTATCGCCAGCCTAAGCATGTCACTCCCTGGGAGCCGCCTGATAGGACCCTGGGGGCCACCTGAGAGCTGAGTCCTAGGTCTAGGCCTGACTCCTGACAGCAGTGGTGCCGTTACAGTTCACACCCATGGAGGGACAGCCAGTGCCAGGGAGTCACAGGCCTCATTAGTTTTCACAACGTTTTTGAAGTAGGTGCTATCACTGCCCCCATTTGCAGTTTAAAAAGCCCTGAGACCCAGAAGAACAAACTTGCTGAAGACCACCCTGCTGGCAAGTGGTGCACCTCCCCAGGACCCTCCCCCAGAACCGCCTCAGCTCCTCTCACTTCATTGGTAACCCAGCCCTGTAGAGAAATGGGAAGGTTTGGAGGCCCAGTCCAAAACTCTTATTCTCTCTTAAAAAATTATTTTAAAATGTATTAATTTCAGCCCTGGCTGGTGTGGCTCAGTGGATTGAGCACAGGCCTGTGAAGCAAAGGATCACCGGTTCGATTCCCAGTCAGGGCACATGCCTGGGTTGCAGGCTAGGTCCCCAGCGGGCGAAACATGAGAGGCAACCACACATTGGTGTTTCTCTCCCTCTCTTTCTCCTTCCCTTCCCTTCTCTCTAAAAATAAATAAATAAAATCTTAAATTTTTTTTTATTAATTTCAGAGAGAGAGAGAGAGGAAGGGGAGAGAGGGAGAGAGAGAAACATCAGTTTGTTGTTCTAGTTATTTATGCATTCACTGATTGCCTCTTGTACGTACCCTGACTGGGGATCAAACCTGCAACCTTGGTGTATTGGGACGATGCTCTAACCAACTGAACTACCCGGCCAGGGTCTAGATCTCTTATCCTCTAGAGAAGAAACCTGAGGCTCAGAGAAGGGAAGTGGCTAATTTATTTATTTATTTTAAAAAATAGTTTAAAAATTATTTTTAGAGAGGGGGAGAGAGGGAGAGAAACATCGATCGGTGCCTCTCCTACTCGGGGAAGTGGCTAATTTAGAACTTCGACCACGGATCCTCCGTCTCTCACGTGCTCTAACCCTGTGGTGCTGCCGGAGGCTGTGTTAGAGCTTTAGTGAAACCAGCGACAGAGACACTCCTTGTTACGGATTGAATCGTGTCTCCTCCAAGTTCACGTGTTGAAGTCCTAGCCGCCAGGACTTCAGAATGGCACCTGATTTGGAAATAAGGTCTCTGTAGAGGTAATCAAATTAAAATGAGGTCATCAGGGTAGGCCTTGATCCACTATGACAGGTGTCCTTATAAAAAGGGGCACAGAGGAAAAACAGTGTGGTGGGACAGAGGGAGAAGCCGGCCATCTACAAACCGAGGAGAGGGGCCCAGGACAGCTCCTTCCCTCGCAGCCACGGGAGGAAGCAATCCTGCCAACACCCTGATTTTGGACAGCCAGCCCCCCAGAACTGAAAGGCAATAAATACATTTCTGTTGCTTAAGCCGCTCCGTTTGTGGTGTGTTGTTACGGCAGCCCTGGGAAGCTGATATACACGGATATCAACCAGTCAGAGTCGCTGGCTGTGAAATCGCCAGCATTGGGCAGCCCTTCTGGAACAGAGAAGCTGGTTGGGAGAAGCAGCCTCCCAAAGGCAAAAGGATAGAGCAGATAATCTTCCCAGCTCGCTCCCAACCTGGATTCTTGGTTAAGATCTTTTTCTGACATTGGCCACCAGGGGCGGCACGACCCATTGGACTGTGACCTCAAGTCTGGTTTATATCCCCGAGCCCAGCCCGTGGAAGGCGCTCGCTAAGTGTGTGTGGAGGAATGGCGGGGGGAACACACGCCTGGCGGCTGTGATCCCAGCCTCTGAAGGCAGTGAGGGGCTGTCAGCAGGTGGCAGCTGGCGTTGGCCCATTGGCAGGAGTTGACAGCCGAGCTCCAGTTCTGGGAGACACCAGCAACATAGATTCGAGAGGACTCAGGGTTGGCTGAAGACGTTCCAGGGCAGGCAGCTATTTTCCTGCTGCTTTATTCATTTTGCCGTTGAGGAAAAATGTGATGCAGACTTCCATATCTAAGTCTTCATCAGCTGCCCTGTTAATGCAGCCGTGACAAATTGCAACGAAGCTCTTATGCATTAAAAAAAAAGATGAACCCAGGATAAAAAATGGTAGAGCCGAGAAAAGAGAATTTAGAGGAGCTGAGAAAATACCTCATTCTTAATTTAGCTGTCTGCGTGACACATCAAATCGGCCTCAATGCTAAGATTTATTGGCCTGGGAATTATGCAAATCAAATAAGCTCCTGAGAATGAATGGTGAAGAATCACCCGTGTTGGCGAGCAGACACGCTCGCGGGTGCTAGTGGGTCCTGGCGGACTTGCCGCGTCTGCCGGGCACCGCCGTCCATCCCCCGGCCCGGGCGGGTTTCAGAGAGCACGCTGGAGAGGCGACAGCATGTTCCATCCTCAGTGATCTCTGCCACTGTCCTGGGAAAATCCTCAGACAGTGAAATGTTGTTATTTCACCGCCTGTGAGCGTCGGAGGGTGTCCCTGGTCCTTACTTCAGCAGACAGCATTTGGAAGACACCCCGGCCCGCCGGGTGGCGCCCATCCCGCCGCGGAGGGCGGAGCGACCGGCTTTCTGGTGGACGGCTTCTGTCCGTCTTGGAATCCAAGAGCTCGTCTACTCTCACAACATTGAATTAGTGAATTGCCCTTTTTAAAGACTTTGGACAAGTCCTCTCACGTCCTGAGAACTCAGTTTTTCCGCACTGTGAATGAGGATAAAAAAAGTACCCCTCTCACGGTGGTGCGAGGACTGCGCGCCAGGGTGCGCACCAAGCCCACGGCGGCCCGGGACCGTTGTCCTGAACGGCAGCTGCTGCTGCTCGTGGACCTGGGGGAACGGTGCCCCAGGCAACCCTGAGCGAGACCGCCGTCGAGGGCCCTTAGTTGCCAGCAACAGAAGCTGTCTTTGGTGTATGGAGGCAAACTGACTTTTTTAAAGATTTTATTTGTTTTTAGAGAGAGGGCAAGGAAGGGAGAAAGCGAGGGAGAAAAACACTGGGGACCTGGCCCACAACTCAGGCACGTGCCCTGACTGGGAATTGAACCGGCAACCTTTTGGTTCACAGGCCGGTACTCAATCCACTGAGCCACACCAGCCAGGGCAGAAGGGATTTTAAAGTGACATTGGGGAGCTCGTGGTCACTGTTGCGGCGAGGGGTCTGGAGAACGCAGTCTAAGCTTCAAGTGACAAAGCTCTGAACACCCCCCAAGGAAAACACTCTGCCCCTGCCCCAGGCTTGAATGCACCCCTAGCAGTTTGCAATACCCATGTCACTAAGGCAGAAGGGACCTCATCCTACGGCCCCTGGGCCCTGCTCAGCCGCTGCCTTTGCCATCAAGTGGAATCGTCCCAGAGCCTCTGAGTGGCAGGCTGTGTAGGTACAAGTAAGCAGCCAGCCTGGGTCACGTGCCTGGCTTTAGCAGCAGAGGAAGCTGAGCACGAAATGTTCTGTTTTCTATACTTGTTTTGAAAGTGACCGAACACGGCAAAGGCATTCATGTGGGGGCATTGCAATGTCTCCTTCGCAGGGCTTCTTGCTCTGCATGAGGAGGCACCCTCCGTTGGGGGCCCCCAGCCCCTGGCACAGCTCGGAGAGCCCCTGGGCGCGCTCCACTTCCTGACAAGGGGTCGGGGGTAGTGCTTCCTGCCCTAGCCGGGTAGACGTGGCCTTTGAGAGCGCCGGTCGCTGTGTAGATAAAGGCCATACACTGGGTCTCAGGGTGCGCTGTCCACCAGCCTTGCGCTGTGGCCTCGCCATGGCTCTGCGGTTCCAGCGCCCCATTGCTTCTCACTCCTAGTTCGCCAAAGTCTACGCTGGGGCAATAGTAAGCGGGGCAGAGCCCCCTCAGTCAAGGGCCTTGCGTTCTATGTGGTAGATAAGCTAGAGATCGTGGAAAAAACCCAAGGTCTATGTTGGATCGGAGAAACTTTTCAAGCCAAAGGCCCTGTCTGACTAGTAACAACCCTATGTCCAGCCCTGCCTGGAGCCTGGGGCCAGGGCTGCCTTTTCAGGCCCCAGATTGTAAGGAGAGGCCTCAGGGGGCAGGCAGGGCCCCTCCCCACGCCTTTCAGGGAGGTAGCTGCTTCTGGGAGAAGATGAGAGGGAGGGGAGGGAGGGTAAGAGGGAAACACCAAATCCTCACTGTCAAGGCCTTTTCAGAATTTGAGGGTGTGGCCTGTCTTTAATGCCTTGGGCCTTGGCCCCAAGAATAGCATAGGGCCTGAGGCAGGTGCTCCATTGGTGTCTGCTCTGTCAGGGAGGGCATCCCCGTGGGGGTCTCTGGGAGGCCGGCCCTCTCCAACCGTGGTCTGCACAGCATAGCTCCCACGGAGCAGGGAGAAACGGGGCGGCCACCTGTGTCAGCAGCCGTGGGGACAGTCTCCCTGGCTTACTTCACTGCTAAGGGTTTCACCTTTCTAGGTTTTTTTATTTTTTAAAGATTTTATTTATTATCATTTTTAGAGAGAGGGGAAGGGAGGGAGAAGGCATGGGAGAGAAACATCCATCAATTGCTTCTCACACACCCCCAAATGTGGACCTGGCCCACGACCCAGGCATGTGCCCTGACTGGGAATCGAACCCGTGGCCTATCAGTTCACAGGCTGCTACTCATTCCACTGAGCCACACCAGCCAGGGTGGCTAGGCTTCAGTTTTAATATCTGTAAACTTGGCCAGTTTCTCACTCAAGAACACTGCACTTGCCCTTGTACTTAAAGATGGAAAAAATTGCCCTGGCTGGTGTAGCTCAGTGGATTGAGCGCGGGCTGGGAACCAGAGGTTCCCGGTTCGATTCCCGGTCAGGGCGCATGCCTGGGTTGTGGGCCAGGTCCCTAGTGAGGGCCATGTGAGAGGCAACCATACATTACTGTTTCTCCCTCTCTTTCTCCTTCCCTTCTCCTCTCTCTAAAAATAAATAAATAAATCTTAAAAAAAAAGATGGAAAAAGTAACTGTTACCAAGCACATCCATTCACACAAATCATCTCATTTTAATCTCACAGTCATCCTCGAGGGGATCTCGATCCCATTTTGTGGATGAAGTCACTGAGGTCTGGAGAGGTCAACTAACCTGTCAAGATCACAGAACTTGACAGCATCCATGGCCTTGGGACTTCAAACTAGGGCCGGCCAGTCTCCAGGGCGTAGGTCCCAGGTGAGGCGGCCCCATGAAGTGGCCGAGGGTGGCCCTGTGCCCTCTCCCCTCCCGGCAGGGGGAGGGCTGGTTCCGGTGCCTTTAGACACCGGTAGTAAATCAGCCGACACATTAATTCTGGGCCACCAGCATCTCCCCCCAGACGAAAGTCGGAGGCGAGGAGACTAATGTTTCCTTGATTGTTTCAGCAGCCGGAGGGGCGGGGAGATGAATGTAACCCCATCCATCAAGGTGGAGCAGGGCTGGTCTGAAGGCAGCAGAGATTACTTTCCGGAGACAACAGTTTATCACTCTCTGGACAAGCGCCTGTGAAATTGGGACTAACCCGCGTTGAGTTGGTAGACACATCAATCAGCAAAGAGCACGTCTAGGGAAGTGGACAGGTTCCCTGGCCTTTTTATACTTGTCCTTTCCCTGATCCTTTGCTGGTTTGTTTGTCTGTTTGTTTTTATGCACACTTCCCCACCAACAGAGCAAGATCCGCCTGGGCCCACAGGAAACAAGCAAACAAGACTACTGCCAGGGGCCGTCCTAAGTGTTTTATATTCACAATGCAGCAGCTTTCCAGGGTGTTCTTATTAGCACCTTTTTTAAAAACTTTTTTTTATTGTTGTTCGAGTGCAGTTGTCTCCATTGTCCCCCTACGCTCCCCACCTGAGCCATCCCCACCTCCCTCCCTTGACCCTACCCCCTTTGGTTTTGTCCATGTGTCCTCTACAGAGGTTCCTGAATTAGCACCTTTTTTACAGATGTGGAAATGGAGGCTCAGAGACGGTGAGTGACTCACCCGAGGCTGCTCAGCCAGTGAAGGGCGAAATCAGAGGCACTGTGGCTCCCCCGAGGTTGCCCTGACCGCCCACAGGACCTGCAGGTCATTCAGCCTGAAAAGAAGCCCAGAGGGCTCTGCTTCGAGCTGCCCGCGCCCTCCCTCTGCTCCACTCACTCCTTCCATGGCCCACCGTTTAGGGAGCCCTGCTGCCCTGTGCGGCTGTGCCGTGTGCCCTGTAGAGGCTGAGACCCAGCTGAGGGGCTGAGGCATCTGGAGGCCTTGGTCAGAGTGTCTGGACGGACAGCTGAGGCTCGAGAAGGGGTGGAGGAGTGGGCAGCAAGCAGCAGCAGCCTCGGCACGCATGGGGACAGTCTATCAGCAGTCGGACCTGGGGCATCTGGAGCGTCCAGCGACAGTGCAGGCTGCCATGGCCACTGAGCGCCTGCGGAAAGGTCACGGCCGCAGGAAGTAGGAAGCTTCGGTTAGGAAAGTCTACAGACCACAACAGTGTGATTTCAAAAACCTAGGAAGGAACAGGCACACTCGAGATCCTCAGAAAACACACATCTCGCGTTAAAGTCCGATTCTTTGTTTCATCCGGGGCAGACGCACTCTTTGGAGGAAAGAGCCCCCGGCTGGTGGCGACAACACTGCAAACACAAAGGTCACTCGGGGGCTGCAGTTTTTATCCTCCGTGGCCGGAAATATGTCTTCTAATGAATGCCACTTTGGGTCCTCCAGAGGTGGTTGCTCCGTGCGGGGCTGTTGGCAGTTCATTTCTGTGATCGATGCTGGTGACATTTAGAGTCTGTCAGGGGCTAGTTCACGGACGCCCCACGGGGTGGGGGGGTGGAGTCAGCTTGGAAATGCCATTCCCTGGCCAGGCCAAGGTCGGAGAGGAGTCTGCAGCGTGGATGGAAAGGCCCAGGTTCTTTATAGGCTCCTGTGGGGTAGGGGACAGGGTGGGGGTGGGGGGTGAAGGGCGGGCCTGTCCTGGCGCCGTGAAGGGACCCAACATATGAGGGGAAAGAAGTTTTTTTCCTGGGCTTTCTCGTGTACAGGCATCGCACCGTGTTGCCCATAGGTTTTACTGTCTAAGACGCATGTGAAAGGAAGCCGATAAGAAAGGAAGGAAGCCCTGGTTGGTGTAGCTCAGTGGATTGAGCGCAGGCTGGGAACCAAAGGGTCTCCGGTTCGATTCCCAGTCAGGGCACATGCCTGGGTTGTGGGCCAGGTCCCCACTGAGGGCCATGTGGGAGGCAACCATACATTGCTGTTTCTCTCCCTCTCTGTCTCCCTCCCCTCTCCTCTCTCTAAAATAAAAATAAAATCTTAAAAAAAAAAAAAAGGAAGGAATATCCCTTCCTGCCATTCCAGGGGGTCTGCAGCAGGCGCCCCACACCACAGCAGTCCATCTGTTCACTGTAAGGCTGATCTCAATCCCTTCCTGCCATTCCAGGGGGTCTGCAGCAGGCGCCCCACACCACAGCAGTCCATCTGTTCACTGTAAGGCTGATCTCAAAAGGGAAAAGGTGTTTGTTTTTAAAGATTTTATCTATTTATTTTCTTTTAGAGAGAGGGGAAGGGAGGGAGAATGAGAGGGAGGTAAACATCCACGTGTTAGGGAAACATGGATTGGTTGCCTCTGGCACGCCCCCAGCCAGGGACCTGGCCCGAGACCCAGGCGTGTGTCCCAACGGGGAGTCCAACCCAGGACCTTTCGGTTTGTGGGGTGCCGCCCACCCCACCAAGCCACATCAGTCAGGGCACAAAAGTGAAAAGGGTTTCGGATCCCCCGCCTGGAAGTGATCCTCGCCCTGACACTCACAGCCCTTTGCATGTTCCTGTCCAACCATGACGTTCAAACCTGTCCGAACACGGATCTCCTAAAGTGCGGCGTGGGCAGGTGTCAGAGATGTGGAGGCTCCTGCCTGGGAGAACTGGCGAGGTGGCCAGGCTGCTTCGAAGCACCCTTGGAGGAACTGAGAACGGATAAACATCAAAGGAAATGCCTGAGTAAAATTTCTAGGTTACAAAACCGACCTGCTCGTCCTCGTGCATGTGGGCAAATGATTTTTGACAAGAGTTCCAAGATCACTTAGTGAGGAAAAGACAGTCTTTTCAACAGAAGGGGTGGGGGAAACGGGGCCTCCACACGCGATAGAACGGAGTTGGGTTCTTACCGTGACCTTACACAAAACTTAACTCAAAGTGCCTCACGGATCTAAGGGGAAGAGAGACAAGTACAAGGGACAATCTTCACACGCAGGACTTGGCTGTGATCTCTTAGATGTGCCCCTAAAGGCACAACAGATACATTTGATGACAGCAAAATTAAATTTTTGTAAGTCATGGGACACTGCCAGCAGAGCGAAAAGACAACCCACGGAATGGAAGAAAACATTTGCAAGTCACGTATCCGATAAATGGTTACTCTTCAGAATCTATGAAGTGCTCCTACAATTCAACCAGAAAAATGTTGAACAACCTGATTAAAAAACGGGCAAAGAACTGAATAGACATTTCTCCAAGGAAGATATGTAAGCAGCCAGTAAGCACCTGAAAAGATGCTCGACATCACCAGACAAAGGGACATGCCAAGAAAAACCACCACGAGATTCCCCCTCATACCCGCTAGGGTCGAAAGGGTGAACCAACGGTGCTGGCGAGGATGGGGAGACAGCGGGACCCTGGTGTACTGTGGGCGGGAGGGAGTGTCAAATGGTTTAACCGCCATGGGAGATAGTTCGGCGGTCCCTCCAAAAATTAAACAGAATCATGTGACCCAGCAATTCCACTTCTGGGTCTATATAGCCGAAAGAACTGAAATCAGGGCCTCAAGAGATATTTGCACACCGACGTTGATAGTGACATTGTTCCCATAGCCAAAAGGTGGAAGCAACCCAAGTGTCGATTAACAGATGAATGGATAAGCAAAACGGGGTCTGTGCCTACATCGGAATATTATTCAGCCTTGAAAAGGAAAGGCATTCTGACAGAAGCCACGACACCGGCGAACCTTAAGGACATGATGCTGCGTGAAATAAACCAGTCACAAAGACAAACAATGCATGGCTCCCCTTAGATGGGGTACCTCGGGTCGTCAAACTCTCAGAGGCAAGAAGTAGAACGGCGGATGCCCGGGCTGGGGGGGAGGGTGCGGGGAGCTATTTTTTAATGGGTCACAGAGCTTCAGTTTGGCAAAGACGAAAAGAATTCTGGAGATGGACGGTGGCGAGGCACAGCAATGTGAATGTGCTTAATGCTCTAAAGTGTGCATTTAAAAAGCGTTAAGTTAGTCCACTTTTTAAAAAATATTTTATTTATTTACAGACAGAGGGGAAGGGAGGGAGAAAGAGAGAGAGAGAGAGAAACACCAATGTGTGGTTGCCTCTTGCACGCCCCACGCTGGGGACCTGGCCCGCATCCCAGGCTCGTGCCCCAACTGGGAATCGAACTGGTGACCCCTTGGTTTGCAGGCCAGTGCTCAATCCACTGAGCCACACCAGCTGAGGCAAGTTAGTTAACTTTTATGTTGTGTATATTGTACCACAATTGAAAAAATAAAACAAAACCAGTTCATGTCCTACAGGGCAGTTATATAACCAATCTTGTTGGTGTTAGCCTTTCTGTTGGGTAGAAATGCTCTGTGTCCTTACTGGACTTGATCTGCTCGTTACTCTGTAACTTCACAGGGTCCGAGCTCTTAATGAGTGGTAAGTAACCGATGCTCACAGGGATACATTCCCCTGGGTCATTAAGCAATCCTTGGGTGGGCTTGTGGAACAAAGTCTGAATGACGTCAAAGGACAGACTGTCCCCCGGTGGCCTTATTTCCAGCATTCGGATGGTTAGTATTATTTTTTAATATCCCAGTCATTTATGTCCTTGTTCTTCCAACGAGTCCCTTGAGGGAAAGGGCTGTGTCTCGCTCGTCTTTGCCACCTCCCTGGCTCTGGTTTGTTGAATAGAACGGAAAGAAAGAGCGACGTGGAGGCGCCAGTCAGGAGCAGCAGATGCATGTGATGTTTTGAAATTCGCACCCATCAAATGGGGACCTTGCCCCTGAGTCCTGGGTGCTGTGCTGGGCACTGGGAGGTGCTGCCTCATTGGATTTCCTTCCAGCTCCAAAATGCGTGGACTCCAGTTTGGTCTCATCATCCACACAAGAAAGGAGTTGCTCGAACGGCTTCCGAAGGAGTCGATGCAGGCACGTAAGTGGGACATACAATGAGTAGATGGAGGAAACTGAGGCACACACGACAGACGGAAGCATTTTTCTTCTCGCTTTTCTTGGAAGTGCCACACTTGATGCCGTGACATCTGCGGCCCCGGCTCCCGGACTGGGAATTGCTGTTTTGTAGTTTTTCTGGAGAGGGAACAGCGGTGGTTCACTGGTGGCATGAGCGTCTCATCCCACGGTTGGGCATGGGGGAGGGTGGGAGTGGGTTCAGTGGGCCGCAGGGGGAGAGTCTGCAGCCTCCCAGTCTGCCTTGGAGAACAGAGCAAGTAACTGTCTTATTACGTATTCATGAGACTCTTATTGCTGTTTTCAATTAATTTCTTGACAGCTCTGGCTGCTCCTCTTCTTGTTTTCCTTAGGCGGGTCCGGGTGATCCATCAGGAGTGTGAAATGACGCTCGCAGTCGGGAGCTCCGGGGAGCTCTGGCTGAAATTAACTGAGAGCTCAGCAGCGAGGCTTGCACGGCAGGAGGCAGCCAGGGCTGTTCTTTTTGGCTGGCGCTGCTGGGCCACTACTCTTTCCATGGTGCGCAAAGTCCCCAAAAGCATTTGGAGCCAGGCTCAGTCTCATCCCAGTGTCCCTCTGTGTCCCTTCACTGTGGGTGTCACCAACTTGCAGGCTAAGCCATCTGTCCTCCCCCTGCCAGCCCAGCTCGGCTCCCTACTTGCAAGTAAGCACTCACACAGCGTTTCGGAGAGAACGTGCCCTGGCTGCGCCGGGCGGGAGACAGGGTCCCAGACTCTCCAGTGTCAGCCTGCATTTGTCCCGGCCACTGAGGGGGCTGCAGTCTGGCTGGCTGGAGTCCCGGCAGTGTCTGGTGGTCTCCACTCCCTACGCCCGCGTTGGAGGCGCTTCTGGGCGCTTTGGTGGCGAGTGAGCCATGTCTGGGCTCCCCCAGTCTGCCTCCCACCCCCTCTACCTCCTCAGCTGCAGCAGAGGAAGCCAAGAATCTCTTCCCAGCACCACCGCCGTCTTCTGCCGGCTGCCCAGCACCCTTGCTCTGAAAGCAATGACCAACTACCGTGAAAGCAATAGGTGTGGCTTCTCTGTCTAAGCAAGTACTGGGTGATTCAGGGAGAGGAAACAGATGCCCAGGGAAAACAAATAATTTGTCCAAGGATGCCAACCAAAAAGAGAGAGACCGACACTCTACCTGAGCATAGTTCTAAATAACCCCCAAGCTCAAGTTCCTTTTTAACTTTTCCTTTTCCACCATTTGATAATTATTTAAAAGTGACATTTACTGCCCTGGCCACGTGGCTCACTTGGTCGGAGCGTTGTCCCGTACACCAAAAGTTTGCTGGTTTGATCCCGGTCAGGGCGCCTACCTAGGCTGCAGGTTTGATCCCCGATCGGGCCGTGTACCGGAGGCAACCGATCGATCGATTGATGCTTCTCTCTCACTTCAATGTTTCTCTCTCTTTACCTAGTTTTCTGTTACAAAAAGAACACATGCTCAAAGAGAAAAGGTTGAAAACGTACAAACATCTGCAGACAAACAAACCAGCAAAACCAATGAATAACACCACACCCAAGGTTGCCAGTGATTCCTGCTTTCCAGGATGAAATACTAACGTTGTAGGTGCTTCCATCTCGGTCTTTTTTCTCCCTGAGGATGTGCGCGTGCACATGTGCAAAACGGAACCACACTGCCCCTTCTTTTTGGATTCCAGCTTTTTCTACTTGACAGTATGATATTGACATTCCCTCACATCAGAGCTCAGCCTTCGGTCCGTGCCCGGTAATGCTCTCACGCAAGGTAGGCTCCGCCTGACTTTGCTTTCTCTTTGTCCAGTAACCTGCCTCCTTTCCGGGGATCCTGAAGTTCTTTCCAGCAGATCAGGCTGGTGTGCACCCCAGGGACTTGCTTTGTGAGGGACACATACCCCCTTTGTCTGTGGATCTGCCCGACTCTACTCAGGGCGGCCTGTTCTCTCGTTCAAAGCTCAGGCTGGAGAGGGAGGGACGGGGACGGAGGGAGAGGCCACGCAGCCGGGGGTCGAGTGCCCTTCTCAGAAGCGGGGCCTGTGGGAGACAATTCTCAAAGTGATGTTTCGCGGGCATGTATATGTGTCACTTGGCCTCTGTCCAGGATGGCCAGGGTGGGGGGACCTCCCTAGAAAGGCGGGGTCTCCAGGGGTCAACGCTGGCTTCCTTGCCGAAAGGTTAAACAACAACAGAAAGCAGTTTACTCCATGCCCCGCAGGGGTGGGAAGCTGCATGTGTCCTACCCCTGTCCCACACCCACGGCCCACGGCTCTGACAGGCAGGGCTGCAAGTCCTGCTCCGTGACCTGCCCGGGAGGCTGGTGTCGCCCTCGAGTTCCTTCCTGTGATGGCAGCTAAGACCCACCCGGGCCTCCCACCGGGAGCCGGAGCTCCGGTGATGCCGAGCCTGTGGCTGCTATCTCATTGATATTTTCCCGTGTGAGTGGGTTACTTCGGAGCAGAGTCCCTGGTTAGAGTCCCTACGTGGCACAAGTGCCAACACGCTCCCATCTGTACTTGTGACAACTGTCAGTCAGCGTCGGCCACTTCTCTGCGGAGCGGCCCCCTGGTGTCTCTGGGCGGCCGGGAAGATCTGCCAGCACCGGCCTGCGGAGTGAATGAAACCCTTCGCCTTCCCTGGGTCAGTGTATGATCACAGGAGGGAATTCGCGCCAAGTTCCCAACGGATTGAGTGTTCGGCTGGGATGGGTGCGGGGAGAGGGAGGAAGCTGAGTTTAAGGGAGCCAAGGGGGCTGTTTCTGGTCCTGCTGTTTTCTGACCAAGACCAGAAGTGTCCCAGCTCATCCTGTCACAGGCCACCTCTGCTCCTGCCTGTCCTAATCCGGCTTGGGACTCTCCCCGCCTCTGGGCAGGACAGCTGGAAGCGGGGGCCTGGAGGAGCTGTGACCCTGTGCCGCACCACTGTCCCGCGCCCTTGGATTGTGTGTCCCTTGGCCACCCTGCTTCCTAAGACCCCCCCACCCCACCCCCCACCTTTAAAGAAGCCAGCTGTACCATGCCAAACCCTGCGGTTCGGGTTCCCAAGAAAAGGCATGTTTAGTCATTAAATCCAATGCGGGGATAAAAAGAAGGAAGTAGTAAACACCCCTATGTGGGGGAAGGTCCCCAACCTACCATCAAGAGAATTATTTGTTTTTAATTTAATCGCTTTTATTTATTTTAATGAAATGTTTCAAATGCATAAAAGTGTGTGGATTAAAGAATACCGCTAAGCCCTCACCCACGTACTCTCTGCAGCTTCAGAAATGGAAGGATTGTTCTCAAACGAGAAGAAGAGAGCCATGTAGCCGCTGAACGGGGCCAGGGGCTCCTGGGGGCTCGCCAGCAGGACGCGGCTGCTGCCTCTGGGTGGGAAAGTGGCCGGTGCAGATTCATTACGCATACGAAGCTTCGACTGTCAGTATTCCCACAGTAGCTTCCGCTTATTGCCTTGTTCAATCACTACACTGGGGATGAGCCCCGGGCTCTGTGTCCTGACTGCGGCGGGCAGGCGCCCCCGCAGCTCCGATGCTCCCTGTTCAGACCGTCCTGAATTTTTCCCCCAAGTGTTTCCATGGCTCATCCTGTGCGAGGCATCACAGAGCTCTGCCAAACACCATTTGCTTCCTCCTGGCATCTCACAGACCACAACCCCCCTGGTAAATCTTTCGAGTTTGTAATAGCGGAGTGCAGAGGGGCAGGAGGGTGGGGTCAGGCCTTGTGCGTGTCTTAGCTCTTCCAGGTGGGTGGGCTCCTCAGGTGAGCAGATGAGGGACACAAGGGGCTGGGCTGCCTTTCAGAGAGTTGGCTCAGAGGGACCGGCCTCACCAGGGACCTGGGCTTTGCTCCACAGCCTCGCCGTCTGGGACCTTGACCCGCCTGCAAGGACGCAAGCTGCACTTGAAGAAGCCTTGCCACAGTAATTATTTATTATTGGAACGACTGTCTGGGTGTGGCTCACTAAGGACCCTGGCGGTAGTCCCCCCCAAAGCGTGCCTGACTAGGCTCTTCTCCTGCTCAGAGCCCATCCGGGCCTTGGGCTTGGTTAGAAGTCCATGTTTGAGGATGCAGGCCTTCCAGGAGCTCCTGCTTGCTCTCAGGCCCGGTCCGGTCACTCCTACTTGCATTGAATTTTTGCTCTAAACACTGAACTGGGTTCATTTCTGCAGATCACCCTGACATACGCCCTCCCCTGAAGTCAGCTCTCTTCATTTCCAGGATGCTTTTCCACTTCCCCCACCACCCGACCTGCCCACTCACTGACAAGGCTCTGGGCTCACAGAGGCCGTGGGGACAGCTCTGTTAGCGGGAAACTGTCACGCTTGGCCAGGTGGCTGTCCCTCAAGCCAAGAGACTGAGCCTCTCTGGTTGAGCTCAGTGCCCATCACATGGGCACCCCTAGTACACGTCCATCAGGTGGACGCAGGGGCTTGCAGCCGTGACTCATCCCCAGGCTCTGTCTCCTACCCTGGGCTGCCCTCTGCCCTCTGCTGGAGCCACTGACCCATCCCCCAGTTCTCGGGGCGGGCTCCCCAGTGTTGTGCACCCAGTCACTCAAGCAGCAGGGGCTGAGCATGTGTCGGCGAGACGGGCTGGTGGGCAAGGGCACACGGAAAGAGTGGTCACAAGATCCTGTGAGGGAAACTGAAGGGAAAGTGCCAGAGAAGCCCAGAGGAGGACGCTGTCCCCCCTCTCTGGTGGCTCTTTCCCAGCTCCTTCCCTAGGCGCCCCCTTAACCTCCGCCGTGTCCCCCAGGCCCTCTGCTCCCACTTCTCATTCTCTAGGAAATGGCAGCCACATCAAAGTCTCTACTTTCCACTGAGGACTCCTAAGTATTCAGCCCCAATGAGGGTCAGAGAGGTTAAGTAACTTGGCCAAGGCCACACAGCAAGGAGCAGCAGAGAGGAGGCTGTCTCTGGGACTGTGCTGTGCTTTCCCAAATCTGCTCTGTGCTCCTCAGCTCCACTCGCCACCTTCTTTGCCCTGTTCTGTGTCCTGGAGACTGACCTCTGGGGATGGTAGCATTGATGGGGCCCAGTGCCACTGGCTTCCAGTTGGGCTTGGCTGTTGGGGAGCTTTCAGGAGACCAGAGGAAGGAGGGAAGCAAAATTAGGCACGTTGATTCCTCTGGCACGTTCCCAAGGGAGGTCGCCTAGGTTGGCTGTCCCTTGGCCAAGGGTCACAGATCCTGTTGAGAGACCTCTCTCTACAAGACTCTCCTGCTGGCCCAGGTGACTGTCCCCACCCCCTCCCATCCCCTGGGGCCTGGAGAGTAGAAGCCCCTCCACCCTGCGGTTGTGGGCCCCAGCTTCCTGCACTAGCCCTTGTGGTTAGCCTACACTGTGCCCACACCTTTGTAAAAATGCCCCCTTCCTCCCTACCCCCGTGCAGTACCCAGATTCCGATGGGCTTCCTTACCCTCCAACTCCGGGCATCTGCCCGCTCACCTGGGACTAATTAGGTTCCGAGGAGGCTGAGCCGGCCGTTGCCTGCGGGAGCGCCCTGCCCTGCCCTGTGTGCTTGAGTCTCTGCCACTTCAAAGACGACACTGGGCTCCCGGGGGAGGGGACGGCTTTGACATGTACAGGGGAACCAGCAAGTTAATGAGCCAGAGAGACTTCTGGTGCCTGGGGAATCCTCTTCTGGGAAGAAGAAATCATCCCAGACGGGAGTGTCCAGAGATTTATTGGAAACATCCAGCCAAGGGCATGGACTGACCCCGTGCTTCTTTATGATGCCATCTCCTGACTGGACGGGAAGGGGGCTGTGCGTGTTTCCTTGGAGAGGAGACCCCAGTCACGTCGCCTCCGACGAGGGGCCTCACCTGAGCAGGATGGCGGGGGGACTGGGCTCTCCTTTCCTGAACAGCCCCCCTGGGTCTTCCAAGTGAAAGCCCACATTCTCTGAGAAAGTGAGTTCACATGGAATGCCATGGCTGAAGTGGGAGCTCTCCCGTCAGACAGGGCAGGGACCCCTTTGCTGGGCCTCACGAGCTGTGAGAAGTCCCCCTGCCTCCAGGACAGTCCCCGAGGCACAGCGTCCGAAAACCCCTTATTTGTAGAGGACAAGCCCTGGTGGCTAGTGGTTTATTCTGGATGTGATTCCCGAAAACAGGAGGGAGTAGTGGGGGGAGGGGCGGGCAAGCAGGGAATGCCAATAAGGAACGTGTTCTCTCGGTGGGGGCTAGATTCTTGCAGATTAGAGCACTGTCCACTGGTTCCCCTCTCCTTGGTTCAGGGGTCCCCAGGGTGCGGTGGGGATTAACTACCTGCCCTTGCAGGCTGAGTTCCTGAGGGACACAGAAGGCCTTGGGGCCCCAAGGGGGAAGCAAAGTGGCCTTCTGCAGGGAGACCCTGTGGGCACAGGACTTCTCTGTGCGCCCTGGTGGAGCCTGCTACTGGGGGCCTCTCCGAGGCTCAGGGAGTCCCTGAGCTGGGCCCAGCCACCCAGGGCTCCACAAGCGAGAGGAGCATCGGAAGTTTACACACACGCACGAGGATGCACACGATCCAACACACGCACGAAGCCACAGACAGTGTCCCCGTCTCTTTCTCTCACACACACTTGTTCACTCGACTCTTAGCATTTGAAAGGACTATGGAAGCAGAGACCACAGGAGAAAAGCGGAGACTATGTGTTCTGAGTTTACTGAAGCCGGGGAGTCAGCTGCGTCCCTTCTGTCTGGGCGGAGACTCCGAGGCGGGCAGGGGAGGGGGGACGCTCTGTGTTGGGACAAAGGGGGGCTTCAGGGCACCTGACTGGGGGCTGATATCCTGGGGAGGCTGCTGGCGGGCTAACGACGGGGGGCCATTTGACTTTCTCTGGCCGGTCCCAGTTTGGAAGCAGAACAAAAATGAGGGAAGCTGTCTGTTATCCCCAAGTCCTGGCCGTTTGGGGTTGGTTGTTTACAGGGGGTGCTGTCTGGCCTCCGACAAGTGTGATCCTAGCAGGCTGGCTTCCCGGGCTGGTCGCTGTGGGTAAGGGGCTGGCTTCCCAGGCTGGCAATGGTCCAGAGTTGTTTTTAAATATGGTCTGGCCATTGTTCATTTGCATATTCAGTCTCTGAGGATCTTAAAAGCTCCCAAAGGCAAGCATCACCTCTCTGGCCTCCCCACCGGCTGGTAGAGCCGCCAGGCCCCGGGGAACAGGTGTCGCCACAGGAAGCTCAGTGGCTGCAGAGTCCCCGTCCTGTCTCCACGGGGTTGTCTTCTTCGCTTTGCACCACAGTCACTTCCACACTTGAGTCCGGCGTTCACACGACACGGAGCGAGCCCGCTCCAGTCCCTCCCAGCCGCCTTTCTCCCGCAGGCAAGGTGGTGCCGCGTGGCAGTCAGGGGCAGTGTTTGCAGTCAGGGTCGAGTCGGGTCCTGGCCCCGTGACTTGGTGTCTGTCGGCCGAGGGTGATGACGGGGTGTCGGGTCCTCCGCTGTAAAATGGGGCGATGACGTTCGCCAGGACTGAGTGAGAAATGGATCAGACCTTGCGTGTAGACCGCTCGATGGCCGGTCATGGCCGCTGAAGGGGCCACCGCACCGCCTCATAGGCTTGGTCACCCCGTTTCAGGACCTGCCCGCCTGGCTCTGTGGCTGCAAATGGGCCTGCCGTGGACAGGGGACAGGGAGCGTCCTGGGACTCTGCCATCTGGGGCTTGAGGGTCTGGGAGCCGATGGATGACAAGGGGGTGGCGGAAGGACAACTTGCCGGCTGTCTGGGAGGCAGGTGGTCAGGAGATTAGCAGGCTGGACTTCGGGGCGGGACCTGGGGGCTGGCCGGGCAGGTGGCATAGGAAATTGTCGCGTCCATCTTCTGGTCGGGAAGAGGTTAACAGGCAGCAGTGCTGAAGAGGGGGTGGGAGGTCCAAGGGACTGGATCGAATGACTAATGGAAGCAGAGAGAGCCAGGAATGGAGCAAGCTCCGAGGTTCGGCTACTGAGTGTGGCAGTGCCACCGCCTGAGTGGCCAACCTGCACTGTCGCTGCCCCGACGCTTCGGGCACCTTCCCTGGCTGCAGTCAGAGGCAGCTGCACCCCAGTGCCCTTGCAGATGGGGCAGGCGCGAGAAGCCGGCTCTGCGATCCCACCGCCCACGTGAGGCTGGGCGCTGATGCAGCCGCAGGACAGAAGAGGCGCCACGCGGGGCCTGGGAGTCAGCCTCCGATCTGGCGTGGGGCAGTGCCTTGCTCACTAGGCCGCTCTGGGGAGGGGCCCTGGGCGATGTCCTTGGGCACTTGGCTCCATCAAGCCTCCGAACAATTCGACTAGCTGCTTAGTAGTCTTTGTTCTCTTCCCTTTTAGCCTCCGCTGGCCAGACTGGATTCTGCTATTTTGCAACAAAGAACCCTGGGCAATATAAGTGGTTTTAAGGGTGATCGGTGGAGAAAGGGCCAGAGGGTGGGGCACACGTGTGGGAGGTGCCAGTGAGTTTTCACCACCTGGCACCCGGGGGTTGGGGGGCTGCGGGCTCCATGGGCCAGGAGCCTGGGGTGCCTGGGTGGGGACACAGATCCATCGTCCCAAGCATTTGTGGGCCTCGAAGTTCATTTGGGTCTGTGTGGCGGGAGAGGAGAATAAACCCAGGGATCAGCCTTGTTTAAGGGAGGGAGGGGGACAGGGGAACCCCCGGAGGGGACTGAGGGAGAGGGGGACCTGGAGAAATGAGCAAAGAGTAAGAGAGAAGCATATGGAGAAAGCGTGCGGGTCTGTCAAAGACCGTAGCCGTGCACTGGGCTGAGGATCTCCTTGGTGTCGGCTGTAGGAGGTCAGGTCAGCTTGGAGGACTGGTTGCACTGGCATGGTGGGGACAGCGCCAGCCTGGAGCGGGTGCAGGGGGGGCGGAGGGGGAGAGGGTGGCAGGCTATCTTTCTAGAAACTTACTGGGCAGGGAAGGTGAGGAATGAAGTGCGAGATGAAGGAGAGACACAGGAAAACCATCCAGGCCGAGCAGAAGGAGCTGCTGTGAGCAGAGAGCTGGCTGGGGCGGGGCTGCCCTGGGCCTGCGCCCGCCAGGGTTTGCCCTGTGCCCACGAGAGCGGCCCCTGCTCACCACACACACACACACGCACGCGCGCGCACACGCACACACACACACACGGGCACGCGCGCGCACACACACACGTGCATGCACACACACACGTGCACGCACACACACGCACACGGGCACACACACACGTGCACGCACACACACACGTGCATGCACACACACACGTGCACGCACACACACACACACGCACACGGGCATGCGTGCACAAACAACCCTGGGAAACGGTGGCACGGGCACAGACCGCAGCCGAGAAGGCGGCCCGGGCCCTTTGCCCAGCACGTCTGTCTTCTCACCGGCGTGTTTCTCCCTCCAGGGACAAAGGCGTGTTCTTGGCGCCATTTTTTCCCCACTTTTCACCACTGGGCCTCTGATGTCCTTCCTCTGTCTGCTCAGCCCTGGGACCCCCACTTTCCCTCTCTGCACGACGTCGGTCAGCCAGGGAGTAACGCGGCTGACGCCCTCCCGTACGCAGGCACGGGGTGGGGGGCTCTCTGTTCTAGAGAGAAATGGGACCCACTACCCGTGAGCTCGGGGGATGTTCGCTTAACTGAGTTACTGGGTACAGACGCCCTAAAGCTCCCCAGAGTCTCGTCTGGGATTTCCACCAAGTCACCGTCTATCCCTAGCCTTCCTCTGGTTAAACCGACTCGTCCTCAAGCGCCGCGTTGGAGGGAAAGAAGATGCTCTCAGGGAGGGTTACTGGTTCCATCCCCAGCAGCGCCTCTTGGCCCCATTCTTCAGGCCGCCATGTGGGACAGGGCAGGGGCAGGGGGAGATGGGCGGTGGGGGATGGGTGTGGAGAACCAGCTGTTGGCTGGCATTGTCTGGTGGAAGGGGCTGTGTGTGAGGTGGGTGGTCTGCTCTGGCTGTCTGGGGGCACCCCAGGTGCTGCCTTCTCCCGCAGTAGCAGGGGTGGGGGTGGAGGGAGGCGGGTGGGGAGGGTGGGGGCTGCCTGCTTCTCCTGTTGTTTGCCTGGTGCTGCCAGCATCCGGGTGGGCTGTGCAGACTCACCACTTTGAACATCTCTTCCCAGCAGAATTTTATATGAAGGCGGACGGGCCCATCTTTTTTTCTTTTAATTAAAAAGTGCCCATAGGTCACCAGCTTGCAATGCACCAGGCATTGTGCGAAGCACTTGCCCCTGCATCATCTCCCTCAGTTCTCCACAGGCAGCCAGAGAGCCTTTCAAAGTGCAAATCACATCCTGCCCCTCCCCGCCACAAGCTGGAGAACGAGGCCGCCTCCCCCATCCTGCAAGGCTGACAGGGCATGGTCCCACCCCCTCCCACTTCCCCTGCATCCCGGTCCTGCCCCTCCCCTGAGCTCCCTGCCCTGTTGCTCCTGGCGCTGCTCCTGCCACAGGGCCTTTGCACTGGTTCTTCCCCCAGGCTCCACGCAGCTCACTCCCTCACTGTATCAGGCCTTGCAAGTGTCTTCTCAGGCAGGTCTCGCCCCATCTAAAATATCACCCATCCTCACGCTCTGTGCCTTTCCTGCCTTTGTTTTCTAACTGCCCCCGCACACCTGGAATCAAAGTCGCGTGAAGGCAGGAGCCTGGTTTTGTTCACAGCTCCACTTCCAAGACCAAGGAGGGTGCCCCCAAAAGAACAGTCATCACAAAATAGCGAATAAATGAATGAATGGGCGGGTGCTGCCAACACCTCACGGTGTCGGTGCTACGATTCCGCCCAGGTTACAGATGAGGAAACTGAGGCCGAGAGAGGTTACATGGAGCCAGTGAGCCAGGTGGGATCCGACGGCAAAGCGCCTGCCTGTGGGGTCCGGCTCGCTCTGCACTTGCAGCGGCGTCCCCACGTGGGAGTCCTCTTCCCCAGGCACCCGAGGAAAAGGCATTTCATGGCTGAACCTGAGTGGCAGATGTCGCAAACTGGGTCTGTCCACTTGCTCTTTCAAACGCTTATTACGTGTGAAAGGCCCTGAGAAGTCCTGCGGGAAAAACCTTGGCTGGACTTGGGAAATCAGCGTTTCCAGAAGCTTTGACTGTGGAAGTCTTTGTGTGTTCATCTGTGTGGGTAACACCCGTGAACACGTCGCAGGAAGGACCTTGGGAAAGTACGGCGTTTGCCCTTGTGGAGAGAAGGCAGATTGACTGGTGAAGGCTCCTGGGACCCTCTGGGTCGTCCCGCAGGGGGAGGGCCGGGGCCAGGGGCTCTGAGCCAGCGTCCGGGCCGGCACCAGACCCCGCTGTTTGCTCACCCACCTTCTGCTCAGCCCAAACACAGGAAGGCAGCAGCGTGGCTCTTGGCACCTTCTGGTCACAGCCCAGCACCTACCTGTGGGCTGGCTCACCTTTTACCCTTTGGTTTCTGAGATACTTGGTACCCTTTGGTACCAAGAGATACTTGGTGTTTGTCCCGAGTCTGCCAGTAAGCAATTCGTCATGCATGCTTCCCAGAATTTTTGTCCTTGTTTCTCACTGTCTCCTTACCGGCACTGGAACCTTCTGGAAGGGCATTGCCTCACCCACTTGTGTCCCCCCAGCGACCTTAGCTCTGCTGAGCCGACCGTAGCTGCCCAGACAGCTCCTGCTGGCTCCGGTGTGGGGGGCGGGGGAACGATGATCCTGTTCGCTGCGTGGTTTGGTGCGGGCAAGGATGGATGGCGAGGCTGCAAACCCTTTCATTCGTGACCAGAGTCCTTCCCCTGCCCCGGCAGACAGGGGCGCCCCAGAGGCAGAGGGGACAACATCCGTGACGGTCTGGCTCAGCGCGATTTGGGAGGCGTAGAGCACGGGCCGACACATCCATTTGTATCGGTGTTGATGGTGATTTGATGTCATTAGGGATGCAGGTCTCATCTTCGTGTCTGAGATCATCTGGGGATGGGGAAGGGAGGAGAGGAGGCAGGCGTCCACAGGCAGCCCGGATCCGACCAGATAAATCTGGGAGGGGAGGTGCCCAGAGCCTGGCCTTGCTGGTGGGCGGACGAGACTGAGCCACAGGAAGCCAGAGGCGGCGGAGAGGACAGTCACCATGAGAGGGGCCACACAGGTCTCAGTTGTGCTGCTCCTGGTGACGGTGTCCGACTGTGCTGTGATCACCGGGGTAAGTCGGCTGGCGTTTCCCGGGGTTTCTGGAGGGTGGCAGGGTCCCCGTGGGAGGAGCCGGGAACTGCGGGGGGCAAACCTAAGGGAAGGGGGCTGAGCCGTCCCCTGCCAGCGTTCCCGCCGTTCGCACGATTTTCCCATTACTCAGCCCTCGCCCTGCCACACGGATGTGCTTTGCAGAGGCTGTGTGTAAATCAAATCCTGGTTTCCGTGCATTGGGATTGTGCTGAAAATTCTGTCGTTTGGACCTTTGGTGACATGAAGATTCCTATTTGGTGTAACAAACCTTTAGAAAACGGATTAGCATCTTTTAATTTATCTTTTGCGCAAATCTGGGTTTTCACACACGGTCTGGGCCATGTGTCAAGTTCAATCCACCCAGCGCGTTGGCTCCATTGAAGGCAGGGACCTTATTAGTGCCTGCTGGGCGCCGTTAACCTCCGCTTTCTCTGCTCTTACCGAACGCTGTCGCAAAACTCTCCTTCCCTTCCTATGCGCGCGTCTTCACTCCGTGCCCACTTCTGGCGGGAACAGGGGCGGCTCCGACAATCGGCTGGGTGCACCCAGAAGCGAGCGTGGGGCGGCTGCGGTGGGTGTGTGCACGGGCCCCGCAGATGTTAGTTTTCCAGACACGCAGGTTGTGAGTCTCCCCCAGAAGAGTGGCTGTACTTGGGGCTGCCCTCAGAGGGGCACGCGCCGTGTGACAGTGGTGGGACCGTTCTTGTTCTGAAAGAAACTGATGGTTTACCGGAGAGCTTTGCAGATGAAAGCCACGAGGACAAGAAAGGAAATTCACCTGTGTTTCCACCTCCTCCAGCTTTCCCTCTGGAGAGTGAAACTGCAGGGAAATGCCCAAGAACTCCTGGAACTGAGTTAGCTTTCCTGTTGAGAGGAAGGAGAGCCTCTTTCTTCTCCTTGTGAAAGGACAGAGACTGAGTTCCAAAGGACAGAGATGAAAGGCAGGTCGATGCTTTGGAGACCCAGAGCGCAAATAAAATTGCTTGCGCAGAGTCGTTCCTAGTGAAGCAAACCCGAACCTGGCCCCCGACTGGGCTTTGCAGATCCGGAGGGGAAGTCACAGGGGAGAAGCCCCGTCACCCACTGAGAGGGGTGGGAGCCGAAGGTTGACCCCATGCCCAGGTCACCTCACACTGTGAGCTTGGACATCTGGCCCCGAGTGAGAGGTGGGAAGTGCCTCCCTTCAAGTCATTACTTTGAAAAGCACCATGCGAGAGAAACCAGGAGAAGAGGAAATGCTTGAGAGATGTGACATGGGAAGAGAGGGTAGGACCCACAATGAGGGCAAGTCAGGACCTCCTGGCCCCCGTCCGACTCTTGCGAAGGGGCTGGTTTCTACCGTCCACACTCCTCTGCTTCCCAGACCCACCCCGTCCCAGGTTCAGGCCTGGGCGGTCCTTCTCCCTGGAGTGGGACAGCGATGCCCTGCCTCTGGGAGGAGGGTTGGGTGGGGTCTACTCAGCCCTGACCCTGAACTTTCAGGGGCCAGCTGGTGTGTGAGAAGACGTGGGCTCACTGGCCTGGAGACCGGCAGGGCCAGGTGACAGCTGCTTGCAGCTCCTCGGGGAGACAAACAGCCCGCTCCCCGGGGGCTGAGAAGGTGGGCAATGTCCACGTCCTGCCGCCCGCTGTGGGCAGCAGTGGGTGCCCCGAGGCCTGTTGTTGGGGGAGAAGAGCAAACCCACATCCAGCTCTGCAGGGCAGCCCCGCAAAGCCGCAGAGCTCTGGAGGCGGAGGGGTCCAGGGGTCAAGTGCTTCTCTGTTTCGGCCCTGCTGAGTCAGGGGCCATCTGGAGCTCAGTTTCCCCTAATCCAGGTTTCTGTTTAGAGTGGGCTCACGGGGCTCCTTCACAAACGGTCCCTTCCAGAAGCTCACAGGGCCACTCAGCCCTGACCTGGGAGCCTTGCCGGGAGGGGTTCACTCCTGTCGAGGGGGGCAGCTGCTCCCAGGGCACTGGACCCTCAGGTGGGGCTGGGCTTCTGGTGAGCATGTGGGGCACCAACGTGGGGAGGACAGGGTCCAGGGAAACTCAGCACCGACCCCTGGGAACCCGGGCGGGCCCTCGGGGCCTCTCCCCTCACTAGGACTAATTCAATCCCACCAGCATCAACTGCACCAGAAAAGCTGTCTTCTAACCTCTAGACTTGTCAGAAGGGGCGGACTCTCCCTACTGAGTGGCCTTGAAGGAGCTTGTGGCGGAGGCGGGGGAGGGGTAGTGTCCTCGGACCCAGGTTTGAGGCCCCACGGAGCCCTGAGCTTCCCGCTGCGAGGGGATCAAGGGGATCAAGGCAATAATGCAAGGCCCCAGGTGTCCTGTGGGGCTTGGGCAGGGGTGCGGCCCTCAGCGCCTCCCCCCAAGAGTTTTTGGATGTTCTTTTTTGCTCCGGTTTCTCTCCAGTGGCACTAATGGGCCTTAATGGCCCCTTTGTCGCCCCCTGCAGGCCTGTGAGCACGATGTCCAGTGTGGAGCGGGCACCTGCTGTGCCATCAGCCTGTGGCTCAGAGGTCTGCGGATGTGCACCCCGCTGGGCCGGGAAGGAGAGGAGTGCCACCCGGGGAGCCGCAAGGTGCTGCAGGGACCTGCTGGGGACACAGTCAGTGAGACAGAGCTGGGGCTGGAACCTCTCTCCCCACTGAGTGCTTTTACCTGTTTAAGCCTCTTTACAACCATATGTGGAAGGCTCTGTTATTAACCCATTTTACAGATAATAAAGTCGAGGCACAGAGAGGCTAAATAACTTGTCGGTTGTCACACAGCCGGTAAGTGGCAGGGCTGGGATTTGAACCCAGGTCGTTGGACACTATGCTCTTCATCGCTCCTATTTAACCTCCTTGAGGAACCTCTGTGACTGAGCACTCCTCTAGGTGTGGGTCACAGCGCAGAGACAGCGTGGGTCCTGTCCAGCTGCTCCCCAGCCCCAGCACAGTGGCTTGCACATGGACAAATTACAAGTGATGTTCAATCAAGGAGCTTGTGTGTGTGTGTGTGTGTGTGTGTGTGCTGGGTCAGCAAGGGCAGGCAGTGTTGGGGGCTGTGGGGTTTTAGGGCCGGGGGTGAGCAGCGTTGTGCTGTGGCCAATCCTATAGTCTCGGGTTCGAATCTTGGCTCCTCCACAAGTTTGCTGTGTCATCTTGGCAAGCTTCTTGGCCACTCTGTGCCTCAGTTTCCCCCTCTGTCATAGCTGTTCCTATTGGGCTGGGGTGGGGGCGATGAGACAGCAGTCAGGGCTGGAGCCCATGTCCCTTTGGCGAGGGCGTCCCCCTTCTTCTCCTCTCTCCACAGATCCCCTTCTTCAGGAAGCGCCGGCACCACGCCTGCCCCTGCCTGCCCAGCCTGCTGTGCTCCCGCTGCCCGGACGGCAGGTACCGCTGCTCCAGCAACTTGAAGAACATCAACTTTTAGAGCTTGTCTGGTTTCAGGACGCCCGCCAGCCTTCTTGCTGACGCAGCCTAGGACGGTCTCTTAAGGACTTTTATTTTATTTCTGCCACGTGGCCCCGTCCCCGCCGCCCCCCAGCTGCCCCCAGCTGCCCGCATTGCCACTCCCATCACTGCTTACTTCAATCCCTCTTTCCCAGCACGTACTTCACCCGGTGACGTGGGTCACTGTGCTGGCCTGAGGGTGTCCCAGCTGTAGCTGTGGCCTTGGAGGTGGCCCGACTGGTTCTCTGTTGCTGAGGCTGCCCGAGGGGCTTAAGTACCAGGAAGGGTGTTCCCTCCCTTGTCCTTGCCTCACCTGCCCTCTGCTCCCCAGAGCGGATGTATCCTCCCTGGGTCTTACCTCTCCCTTCCTTGCATGTGCTCTCCTGCCCGAGTCTCATCCCAGCACAGACCCGGGGTGCACGCCGGTCCTGGCTGGAACCTGGCCGGGCCTCTGGGGGTCATCCTGTGGCCATCTTCCTTTGATCAACTGGCTCCTCAGTTTTAGGTTGCAGGCCCGAGGTCAGCCCTGCCCAGAGGAGAGTGGAAGGTGACCTGGAGGCCAATAGGAGGAGCCAGGGAGGTTGGGGGTACCCCCAGATGGTGGCCTGCCCCCTGGGCCAGAATCACAGGGCCTCCAAGGTCCCTGTGCACACACTTTGCCAGTGGACAGGGACGTCCCCAATTCCCACAGCCACCCTAAGAGGCAATGGTGGGGTTTAATCTAATCCACATTTCAGGAGGTAATTAGGGAGTTGCCTTAAACAACCCCTTTCCAAGGCTCAGCCCCTGAGAGCAGGTCTGGGGGGAGAGGAGCAGAAAGAGCGGGGAGGGGGGATGGAGAACAGCCAGGCAGGGATGGTGAAGGCATCTTGCTCTGGGAAGCAAGGGCGTCTGATGTGCACAGCAGTCTGTCCGGGAGCTGTGTCACCGGTGCCCACGCTCGTCTGGACCCCCAGCCCCACTGAACACCTCCCATCTGGACCCGGCCCAAGGCTCCCTGCGGACAAGGCGGCGACAGCAGATGCTGTGCACCCTGGCCTGCCTGTTGCAGAGTAAAAGCATGAACAAGGGGCCCTGGCTGGTGTAGCTCAGTGGATTGAGTGCGGGCTGTAAACCAAAGGGTCGCCAGTTCGATTCCCAGTCAGGGCACGTGCCTGGGTTGCAGGCCAGGTCCCCAGTGGGGGCCATGTGAGAGGCAGCCACACATTGATGTTTCTCTCCCTCTCTTCCCTTCTGTCTAAAAATAAATAAATAAAATCTTAAAAAAAAAAAAGCATGAACAAGGGGCGAGTGGCCATGGTGTCCCTGCTGTGCCTGAGTGGGGCCTGGGGGCAGGCTGGGCTGTGTCCAGTTGGGGGACGGGTGCCACCGTGGGCCTCCTCCCAACTAGGACGGTTTCTTGGAGAAAGTGGATGTGTAGCTATAAAAAGAATCCACTGATAAGTAGAATATTTCCATAATAAAGATGCATCTTAGAAGAACTAAATTAAATTAGGATTGGGAAAACGCACACTCCTCAAGATGCAGGTCTTTTAGGGCAGTGTCCCCATGCAACCCAATCCTTTCTCTCCAATTGCTGGAGTCTGGTGCCATCTAGTGGCTAAAGTGGGGATGACACAGAAAAGCTACATGGGGTGGGGGGGGGGGGCGCTTCAGAAGGATGCCACCTTCTCAACGCAGATGGAGACCAGTCCTCAGGTAACCCCAAGAGTTAGACTCACTCAGAGGTTTAGAGAGGCAATGCTTCCACCTGTGAAAAGAGGACCCTCCGTTCTAAGGAGCACAGGAGAAATGCTTAATTGCCCCTCTGGGTCCTGCCCCACGCTGGGTACTTCTTAGAAGCCACTGTCACCTTTACATGAGACACTTGTCACCCCTCCCCCAGGATTAGGACAGTGGAGGTGGGCGGGGTCAGACGAGGATGTTTGGGCGTCCCTCTCCATCCACCTGTGTGCTGGTCCTCTGTGTTGGGGTTTCCACCCAGCCCAGCCCAGCCGCCGCGTATCCAAGTTCAAGGTCAGCCTAGATTTTAATTTCTCCCACTGTCCTTTCCTCCTGAGCTCCATGCAACGGAATATTACTTAGCCACAAAAAGTGAAACCAAGCATCTTGAGAACACTATGCTAAAAAGCCAGCCACCAAAGACCATATCCTGTCTGATTCTTTTTATGTGAAATGTCCACCATAAGGAAACCTGGGGAGACAGAAAGTCGCTTGCCCGTTGCCCAGAGCTGAGGGCAGGAAAATGGAGAGTGACGGGTAAGGGGTACAGGGTGTCCTTCCGGGACGGCAGCCGTGTTCTAAACAATGTCTAAATCCTAATGACTGCGGAGTTACACATGTTAAGTGGGTGACTTGGTATGCAATGTGAATTATATCACAACAAAGCTATTTAGAAAAACGAATATGAAAATCCACACATTGAAAAGCATGCTCTCCAATATCAGCTGGCAGGGTGAGGCCAGTGACCCCAGGCTGGGACCTATCTCCATGTGGCTCAGGGTCGGACAGGGTGGCCTGTCTTTACTGGAACCAGGGCTCAGCTCCAGAGGTTTGGGGCTTCCAGGCACCCGGGAGGTCCTCCGGTCTGGACACCACAGGGCAGAGGCATTGCGGGCTGGCAAAGGGCTGGTGTCCCTGCTCATTCACCTGGCCCTGACTTGGTGGGGTGGGGTGATGTGTTAAAGATGGCGTTTGCCATGTGCGGTCTTCTCCACCAGCCAGCTTGAATGGCACCTTAATCCGTTTCCGTTTACTGTGGCTGCATCTTAAAATGTGTGTCGGCTGGCCCTGGCTGGGTGGCTCAGTTGCTGGCAGCGCCATTGCCCTGCACACTGAAAGGTCTCGGGGTTCCATCCCCAGTCGGGGTGCGAATAGGAGGCAATCTATTGATGTTTTTTTGTTTCTCTCTTCCTCTCTCTCTCTCAAAAAAGAAAAAAAAATTAATAAAAACATATTCTTGGGTGAAGATTAAAAAAATAGCGGGGCAGCTGGCTGCACTCAGAGCCCACGGAGCCGCACCTGAGGTCTCACAGGCGTGTGTGTGCGCTGGAGGCAGGCCATCTCCTGCAAGAACGCTTTTCATTTTTCCCCGGGGGGAGCACAGCCCGCATTGGAGGGGGCAGAGAAGTTCCTATGGCAGCTGCCGAGGGCTGTTGGGTCTCTTTCAGAATTGCGCCCTGAGCTGATGACCCTGGGGGGGGAATAAGTTTGCAGGATGCACCAGACCCTCTTTCTTCCAACACCCTCAGCCCCCTTGACGCTCCTTTTGACCTTGACAAGCTGCTACTAACGCCTTCACTCAAAGTTTATAAAGAAGGGGCCCGGAGGGAGCCTGCGGCCAGTCACAAGCCCAAGAGAACCAAGCCGGGGCCTTAAGAGGACCACTTGGCCCAGGATGTGGCAGTAGGGCCTTCTGTCCAGAAGATTCTCTTGTGTCTCGGCCCTTGCCTACTTGGAAGGCTCTGCTGGCTACGAATCAGAGGGACGTCCCTTCATTTGTGACTTGCAGGAAGTGCATGGGTGTGGTTCTTAAAGGGGATCAGAGCCCCTGGCACCCCACCTTGTACACATAGGGCAGGAGAAATCTCTGGCTTGGAGGGACAGAGGGACCTTATCTTGAGGTCAAAGATCAGTGAGGAGGATTGGCTGGGTCGAAACAGAGAGAAACACTCACGGGTAAGAGGCCGTGGGCACCGCTGGGATGGAGACGAGACGCAGGGTGGCCTGTGACATTCCAAAACCAAGCAAACACACGCATCAGGAGGCAGTGTGACATAGTCTTGTCGTTTTGCATTTCTCTTGGTTGACATTTCTCGTGGAATTAGCAGCAAAGTCACCCCGGTGATGTTCTCCCATGGGCGGGGGGACCCAGTGGTGAATAGCTCAGACTGCGTGCGTATGAACTCTGCTCAGGCTCCTTACAAGGTAGGGTCTTCGACCAAGTGACTGAACCTCTCTGCCTCAGTTTTCCCACCTGTAAAATGGTGCTAATAACCATAGCACCTGGCCCCCAGGGCGGCTGTGAGTTAGTGCATGTGAAGTGCTTAGGATGGGCCTGGCATGCACCAGATCCATTGGGATGTCTCGTACTTTTTTTTGTTTATTTATGAAGACATCGCGGACAGTCAGCACTGGGACTCCCGAGCCGCTGGGAACTGGTTCCTATCTCAGCTCACCTGGAGTCACTTCCACAGCTGGGTAAACTGACCAAACTGCCAGGAAGGGGCGAAGCCCTCCACCTGGCGGTGCTTCGAATGCGCAGAATTCAAACGTGGTGGGAAGAAAATCACTGCGTGTCTGTACTGTGTTCTGCTGTTATCAGGAAGTTTGGAAGCGCAGGCTTATGTAGGCAGAGCTCCAGAACAACTCAGTCTGGGACAGAGATACGCCAATCTTATCTAGCTGTGTCTGGACTCCTTGCTTAAGCACACGAGTCGCTGTATCATAGTAAAATGGAAATATTTGCTCATGATCTTAATCCTGTGCTATTCAGTTTCTTTTTCTAGAAAAAGCAGGAGAGTGGGCTCTGAATTCTCTCCTAGCTCTTCTCAGGTTGTGTTCAAATTAGACCTGCCAAAGTGTGAGTGTCCCCTCAAACAGGTGTCACCAGGACTGGTGCCTGTCCCCCCCGGAGCTGGAAGTCCCAGAAAATGTGACTTCCAAACTGTTCAGAGAAGCACTGGAGGAAGGGGTTAAGGGGCTGATTCCTGGGGTTGGATTCAGTGGGGCTTGGAAAGAGCCCCTCCCAGCTGTAACAAATGCAGATTGTTCCCCCCTCTCTCCCCGCCTCCCCGGAGAAACACGGTACTACCCAGCCACCCCCAGCTCCAGAGGAAATCAATTAAACAGAGAATAAAAATTCTAATTTTCTTTCCAAGGGGTAGAGAGGTTAGTTCCCATCAGAAAGTGCTCCAGAAGACTATCGGCCAAGATGGAGGCATAGGTAGACACACTGTGCTTCCTCGCATAACCAAAAGAAGGACAACAACACGTTTAAAAACAAAAACCAACCAGAACAGCCAGAAAATCGAACTGTATGGAAGTCCGACAACCAAGGAGTCAAAGACGAAACACTCACTCCGACCAGTAGGAGGGGCAGGAAGGGTATCTGGGCAGACAGGACTCGTGGCAAAGTGGCGGCTGGAGGGCTGGGGTGGCGCCAGATCGCAGCGACGTGGGTTTCCCCACCCTGGCGACCACCTACAGCTCCGCCCCTTAGTACGTAACAGGTGCGCGGAGACACACACACACACAAAGGCTCAAATGAAAGAACAGATCAAAGCTCCAGAAAAAATACAACTAAGCGACGAAGAGATAGTCAACCTCTCAGATGCACAGTTCAAAACACTGGTAGTCAGGATGCTCACAGAGTTGGTTGAATAAGGTTGCAAATTAGAGGAAAAAATGAAGGCTATGAAAAGTGAAAGAAAGGAAAATGTAGAGGGAACCAACAGTGATGGGAAGGAAACCGGGACTCAAATCAACGGTTTGGAGCAGAAGAAAGAAAGAAACATTCAGCTAGAACAGAATGAAGAAACAAGAATTCCAAAAAATGAGGAGAGGCTTAGGAACCTCTGGGGCAACTTTAAACAGTCCAACATCCGAATCATAGGGGTCCCAGAAGGAGAAGAGGAAGAACAAGAAATTGAAAACTTATTTGAAAAAATAATGAAAGGGAACTTCCCCAGTCTGGCAAAGGAAATAGACTTTCAGGAAGTCCAGGAAACTCAGAGAGTCCCAAAGAAGTTGGATCCAAGGAGGAACACACCAAGGCACATCATAATTACATTAGCCAAGATTAAAGATAAGGAGAGAATCTTTAAAGTAGCAAGAGAAAAGGAGAGCGTTACCTACAAAGGAATTCCCATAGACTGTCAGCTGATTTCTCAAAAGAAACCTTACAGGCAAGAAGGGGCTGGAGAGAAGTATTCCAAGTCATGAAAGGCAGGGACCTACATGCAAGATGACTCTATCCAGCAAAGCCATCATTTAGAATGGAAGAGCAGATAAAGTGTTTCCCAGATAAGGTCAAGTTAAAGGAGTTCATCATCACCAAGCCCTTATTATATGCAATGTTAAATGGACTTATCAAGAAAAGGAAGATAAAAAATATGAACAGTAAAATGAGAACAAACTCACAGTTATTCACAACTGAAAAAAAAAAACAACCCAAAACAAACTAAACAAACAACTAAAACAGGAATAGAATCAGAGAAATGGAGATCACATGGAGGATTATCAGCGGGGAGGGGGAAGGGAGAGAATGGAGGAAAAGGTGCAGGGAATAAGAAGCATAATTGGTAGGTACAAAATAGACAGGGTGGAGTTAAGAATAGTACAGGAAATGGAGAAGCCAAAGAACTTATATGTAAGACACACGGACATGAACTAAGGGGGGATGTGTGTGGGAGCGGTGTGAAGGGCGGAGGGGAATAAAGGGGGAAGAACGGGACAACTGTAATAGCATGCTCAATAAAATATATTAAAAAAAAAGGAAGTGCTCCAGTCAAGCTAGAGTGTGGCCTTAATGTTAAAACAAGGACTAGCAATGCAGGAGAAGGGGGGCAGGGGCGGAAGGGGGCCTGTGACTGAGCCTGGGTCTGCATCCATCAAGGATTAGGTCTCAAAGGGGGGATGGTTATCCTCCTGTGCACCTCAATCACTGAAGTGGCGAAGTGAAAAAAGGATACAAAGGGAGGGGTGACTGTGGAGGAGAGGAGGAAGCCCCTCTCAGGGACTGTCATTTCTGCTCACAGAAGGCCAACACCTGGGGCTGGAAAGCCCTGCAGGTGAGGAGGCCACCCTGGCCGCCTGAGGTCCCGGCCAGGAGGCAAACACGTGTCCAGTGGGCCCCAGCTCCCATGTGGGCCCCAGCTGGGATGCTCGGTGTCTGGAGAGGGTGTTAGGGAGAAGGGGACCCGTGCCCCTGGGCTAGGGGCTGCCCCGCTCTGTCTGGGGCTTGCTGGGGCGGGTGAGCTGGTAAAGAGCCACAAGGGCAGAAGCAGCCCACAGCTCCCTCCCAGTGTGAGGGGAAGGGAGTCAAATGGTGAGGTCCTCACTGCCAGGCTTGTCTTCCCCGGTCTCGTTAGTCCCAAAGGAGGGACACAGAGCAGAGGCCCCTGAGGTGGGGTCAGAGGAAGGGACTTCAAGTGTTCTCTGCAGCTGAGCCCTTGGAAGGCTGGGTCCCAGCAGGGCAGTTGAGCCCCAGCTGGGAGTGGCAGGAGCTCAGGTCTGAGTCTTGCTTCTGCTGCAGGCCAGACGGGCCCGGGCTCTTACTGGCAAGGCATCTGTGGGTGCCTCTGACTGTGGGGAGGGAAGGCTGCCCCGGGCCACTTCTGCCCCGAAGGCTTACCTTCCCAGGAGCCCCAGATGTGGGAGACCCGTGGAGACAGCCTAATAGCTCAGTGAGTGGGTCCGCAGGGGCTTCGCTGGGCGGCCCCAGAGATACCCTGAGCCCTTGAGGGGCTGGGGACAATCAGAAATGGGGCCGTATGCTGCCCCCGGCGTCTCCTGGCCTCCTCCCCAGATGCTGCCTTCCCATGCCCCACCTGCCTTCCCCCCTCCACGGTGGCTCTGTCCTCTCCCTGCCCTCCGTGGCCCTGACAACAGAGGTTCAGATTCTCAGCTCCCTGAGGCTCCGGCAGCTCTCAGTCTGTTTCCACATCTGATACCTGGGGCAACTGATCCTGCCCCCTTGTGGGGCTGTCATGAGGGGTACCCCTCACACTGCTTCCCCAGCCTTCCCTGGTCGCGGGCATCTCCTGGGTGCTTGGTAGGCACCCAGAGGCCTGTCCCCCACCCCAGAGCTGCTGGGTCCTAATGGCTGGAGAGGGGCCTGGCACACTGTCTTTAAAAAAAAAAAAGGAAATTAAACCTCTCCCCAAACAGTGAAGTCCTGCGCAGTGGTAATCCGACCCACAGAGTCCGTCTGTTTAGTTCAAGGTGAAGATTTTAACTCGGGCTATTTATAATTCCCGCCACCCAGCGGGTGTTAGTTTCAAAGCCCTCACGCCAGATGTCGACTTAAAAGTTGAGAAGGAGACAAACATTCTCATAAATTAATGTTGCCAGTGATTAACACTTGATATTTTTAACACACGTTCATCTCAGAGGAAAAAAAATCCTCTTTGATTCGCAGCTGGGTTTGTGCATTCCTCCCCTTGGCGATGGACCGCTGAGATCTCTGGGTGTAGCTGCAAGCGAAGGTCCGATGGGAGGAAATGAGTGGGTCCTGACCGGAAACTCTCAGTGGGCGTCCAGCTCTTCCTTCCCTCCGCCCATCCTTCTCCTGGTACCTCGGACTCCCGTCCCCGCGGGTCCAGGTTGGATCAGGGCCTGGGAGCCAGACTTTTTCTCCCCGGCTCCGCCGGTAGGTGAAGTGGCTCGTGCCAGAGACCGCCACTAGGGGGCATACTGGAGCCCGCCACTGGGGGGTGGCCTGCAGCCCTGTCCTGCCGTCTGCGCAGTGTAAAAATAAAGGATTGCCCTTTTATACAAGCTGGTGTATTTCCCCCCGAAACCTCCTTTCTTGTATCTCTTGGACAGTGGACAGTCTTGGCGTCCCTGGGCCGGGTTCCCACAGTGACACTAGCTGACCGTGGTGGCGGCCAGCTGTTGGTGGTAGTTTGGATGGACCGAACCCACCACTGACGGGGCATCCAGCACCCCAGCCTCACACCGCCATCTGGCGGCGGGGGGTTGCAGCTGCCTGGAAAGTCATTTGCCTGGTCTGCGCGCAGTCTGCGCGCATCATGCTTAAACAATTTTGGGAGTTCTGCGGACCACATGGCAGCCTCTGTCTTATCTCTGACGCTCACGCCACCCGCCCAGGATCACCGTCTCCACAGAAAAGGAAACTGAGGCACCGAGCAGTACAGGGACACGCTCAAGGTCACTCCACCTTGTGGCAGGCC